>JAGDQP010009286.1:47331-59793 GCA_022664845.1 Lepisma saccharinum
ATACGATTCTCGTCACGGAAAAAATGACGAGAATCGTATTGCGTTTTTTTTCCCCTAGGTTTCGAAGTTAAAAATCAAAAGTTAATTTCATGCTTTAGTTTCGCAATGTGTATCAGAATGCGTACTTTTTCCGTATCATGGAGTTCCCAGGTGTTTGCGTGATAAATACTGTTGAAAAATACTGTGAATAATAACTATTGGCAGCTCAAAAACATCAATGGTATTATGGAATAATACACACTGGTGTTGGTGTATGTGAATGTTTTCGAAAAAAAACGTGATAGTATTCCAAAATGTCACGTAGGAGAGAGCAGGTTATCATCAGAAGTTGGTTTTAAAATCACAGTGAATAATTGAGCTAATTGTGCTCTGCGGGGAATATTATTATGGTGTAGCAGGAAATGTTAAAAAACGGATTTCTTTCATCCCTTTTCCTGGCAATCGTTGCCACCAAACTGTTGTGAATTTGTAGGTAATATACCTGGAAAACGTTAGCTTTCCAAAGATTCGTTTATCGTACGTGTACTAAATTTAGTGATTACTTAAAGTGATATTCTTTGCAATGTGATTTATTAAATTAATGTTGTGTCCAAGTAGCGCATATTTTCACAGTATCGGAGTAACATACGCTACTTATGCTTTTGTTGATTTCTTATCTTGATGTTGTTGACAAGTAGGGGGAGACGCATGCAACGTATATGTAAGCTTCCTCACATGTGAGGGTATATCAATAGCCATTTCTTCAGTTTCACTTTGGCTGTTTCAATATTGTATGAGGATTTTCCATAGAATATCTTTCCCTGACTACCTCTATTTCTAAACTAAGTGTTAAAGTAGGGTCAGACTGCTAGTTTCACGTCTTACCCAGCTAGAATAGCTCTTTTTATTTACCCTGGCTAATGTAATCAACAAAATAGCAATTGGTAATGAGAGTTACTTCTTACCGTGCATGTAGCAAGTGGAAGAGAATAGTCTGTGTCATGGACGGAACTGTGTTCGATAGATAAGGATACAGAAGAATTCGGAAATGACATTCTTATTCTATTATCCTATTATAGTAGTCCTGCAAACTAAATAACTTTTATCTTTGCTGGTCAATCCTTTAATGTAACGCTTCCTGTGACTACTTCAAATGAAAGACCAATGATCGATGAAGATACAGTGTTTCTAACTGCAAGTAGTATCAAAATTTATTCTTTAATTTTTTACCCTTTTCATACAAGCGGAGTAAAATAATCACTTGACAGGCACACTGAATTTTCCAATTAAGGAGCTTATTTTCAACACAGCACATGTCCAGTGGGGTAAATTTTTCAGTCAGTGTGAAAAAAACTTATTTCTCTGGGAGGTCGAGCACAATAATTGTGTGAATTAGCTAATATTCTAACTAGAGACACTGTCTGGTTACAACACTAGATCATTCGCATAATTTCCTCCCACACAAATACGTTTTTTTTACGTCTACTGAAAAATTTACCCCATTTGGACATTTGCCGTTTTGAAAATAAGCTTCTCAACTGACTTAAAAAGAAGTTTTGATGCTTCGTGGTTTCTGGAATAGATGTAAACATTCTGACAGGATTTATATATATCTAAATTGTTGGCTTCAGTACAGCTGTCGTACTGAGTAAAGTCGTTTCGAAATGTAAAACGTAGTTGTCCTTGAAAAAGCTCTTGCATTCTGTTCAGTCGTGCAGCTCCAATGTTGTCATTCATTACTCCCGTATTTTATACCTAATCCTCTGCGGTGGAAGAAGGAAGGTGAAAGTGGGGAACGTGATTAGCTCTGAATAAAAACACTCTTTCATTTGAAAACTACTTTTAACAAAGTATTATTGTGGGTCTTACACATTGTTTCCTTTCTGAGGAATTTTTTTTTACATTAAAATATTCCAGGAAGCAAGTTTAAATAAGAAGATAAGGAAACTGTGTTACCATTTTTCTTTCATGGGGACACATCTTGGCAGACATTCGAGCTGATCTGGGCCGAGGGATGGAAAGCGTAGGAAAAAGAAAGATTGTAAGTACGAAATATCTTCTTAATTCTAACCGACTGAGGAGGATGTAAACACCGTATCGCGAGAGCCGCCTACACCTGGCCTTTCCTCCAGCACCTCATATTTCAAAGAACAGTTATTGAGAAAGTCAGGTCTTGGTGTATAAACGAGGAACAATAACCTTAGACGTTGTTTTCTGATTATATTATTTATCTGAGCGTGAACAATCATAGCTCATTTCGCCCTGAAGCAAAGAAAAGTGTTGCTCTTCCTTCGGCGTGATATTTAGATCTTAAAGAATGGTTTGTTACACTGTTAACTGCATGAGGATGAAACGGTAGAAGATTCAGAAATTTTGGAAAGTTTTTGTTATGATTTTTTTTTCTTGTAGAGGACGTTGCGGCCTTTTTTTTTTTAGTCTCGTCTGCGAGCAGAAAGTCGTGCAAAATTTCAGCTTCCCTTTTGGCTTTATTTTCTCTCTCAGAATGAGTCAGGGAAGGAAACACAGGAACAAGGAAGGAAGGGGGGACGAAGAAAAAAGCCAAAAAGGGGAATGAGAGGGTAGAAGACAAACTAATGAAGGAACCCTGCAAGTTGAAAGAATTTCCATGAGAATAGAGGGTGGCCACGGTTGGGAAAGAATGGTTTGCGTGAAAAGATTCGAGGCAAAGGTATTGTGTACATATAGCGAGGTCTACGTGCTCAACCAACCTTAGCTTTTTTTTTTTTTCATCTTACCCCTGTGTTCCATCTTCTCTTCCTTTGCTATTGTACACTTCTTTCCCTAAAAATAAAATGTTAGCTTTCAAGGTGTAAAATTTTGTAAATTATATGTATAACATAGATTACGAAATTCGTTTGAGGGATTGTTTTATCATTTTGCTGCTCGAAAAAAATGTAAATAAATATTTATCTTGATGAATATATTCGTTAGTGGATATAACACATATAATGTGTATGGACCGAAGTCCTGGTTACTAAAATGGCCGAAACAATGTTTACCAAAACTTGACCTTGCTACCGAGTAGACATAGGGCTTCGCATTCGGGAGGTAATCTAAGTTGCAGTCCATCTTGAGATTTTCCAGGATTTTTCCTGTCACATTAGTTTAATGCCGGGATAGTACCTTCGAAACTAGGCCCTGGACCTTGACTTCTTTCCCATATTGTCTCTCACTCTTATTACGAAGCCATAGTTGCTTAAAGGTGATAAAAAATTCAAAAACCTTTTACCTTGCTCCAAGAAAAAAAAACAACATGATAGATATTAGTCAGTTTCCCCTTTCTTGCCCTGATCATTATTGATATATTTCTCCCAATCTGTACAGCACAGGTGTAATTTTTTTTTGTATTAACTCGCATAACGCCAAGTGTAGTACTTTCCAATCAGTATAATCTTGTTAACTCAAAACAATGAGAAACTCATGTTAACTCAGAACTGAAGAATCCTTTCTTGTAAGTTTTTTTAACATTTAAGTTCCACGAACCTACGTGTCCCACCCTGAATTCGAACCAAGAAACTAGTGATAAATGCACTAAAAAAATGTCCTACCTCATAGCAGAAACAATAATGGCCAGGTGTTTATTGTTTAATTTTCATAATCTTTCAAAAATTTGAAGCCATTGTTTGCTGTGTTTCTGCTATTTTTGCACTCTCTATTTTAATGCATAATTATGTATTATGGTTAACTTTATAAAGAGACAGAACGTTTTTTTTTTTTTATCTTGTTCTTGTTCTTCCTTTGAGGACCACGATGCCCAAACTAATAACAAAGCCAGCCGCCCGCCCCAAGTCTCCAGCATTGTTCCCGTCCAAGCTGCTGCTCCCGGATAGAATACAGATGAGATGAAATGCGTTTTGCCTCTCTACTTCTTAGTCTGTGTATTTCCTTTGCAACATATTATTTCCTCTAACAAAATATTCCCCACTGTATATATGAATGAACAAATGCCGCCCCGCTGTAGAAAAAGGAGGCTTGTAATTTAAAGCTGCAATGCGCAGTGCAATAACGCCCTTGTTGTGTATCACAAAGTAGAATCTAACATTTATATTTGTCTTCGTTGTTTGTCATTTCTCAGAGGAATCCAATTATATTTCTTTTTTTACTCGTTCCTCTGGTAACGTTTGCATTCGCCATTTATTTTGGAGAAAGTTCAGGCATCTTAATCTCTCTCTCTCTGTTTTGTGTCTTTTAAAACTTGTATGGTAGTCATTGCACGCAGTTTCCGTACGCTGTGTGTGTCTCTAAACTTATTATAGAATGTCTTTAGTTGTAATATTGATCCCCCCCCCCCCCCCTATCTGTAACTTATGGTTTATAAATCCACCACGAATTTCAAATTTAGAAGCGAACGGGACTCAGGTTGACAATTTGTACTGTGGTTTTCTTCTTGAGTTTTTATTTTCTGACGCGAAGACTTGTTTGAATTCATTTGGAATATTATTATAGGTATCAGTGGCGAAGTGTGGGTAAATATATGGGTAGACATAATGTGGAATGAAAAACATCAATAGTAACCAAATATCCCTGTGATGTTGCCGTAATACGTACCCAATAGCTATACTGCTTCGTGAATCTATAATTTCAAAGCGTATTACAGTGAGAACAAAGTAATTATTTGTTTTAAAAAAAGGGGGGAGACACTGTCTTCCCTGTCTATCCTAAGCATTCGCCAGTGGTAGCTATCGTTATACAAACCTGCTATGGTGAAGTATGTATGTACGAACAAACGGACAAAGCAAAATTAATGGGTGCTATAACCCAATAGGTTCCTCGCCTACCACACTGATGTTCAGTGGATGATGTATGGTTAACACGACGACCCCAAGTGCCACTTTCCCTTCTTGCGTGCTCAGAGTCACTTACTTCTCAGTTGTGTGAGTAGTTGCCGATTTGTCCTCACGATATTGGGTCAGTATCGAACATCGTGGAGCATTCACCAGGAATCGATCCCGGAACCACATACATAGAAAGCGGGAGCGTTAACCACTCAGCTAAACAGAAGCTCGACAAAAATATATTATTATTATTATAATTCGTGAGGTTTTACTATACATTATTGAAGTCTGTTTTATTGAATTGTTGAATTTCTACCAAATTTCTGATGATAGAAAAGCATATATAACTGTACAGGAAGCAAATTGTGGCGAAGAACTTTGTTGGCAACATTTTTTCAAACTTGTTAGGCAACACTGTCTATCTTCTCATTTAGGTCTGTAATACGTCTATATCACACGTTCTTTTTGCTATCAGGACACAAAAGGATACCCAACAATACACATATTCAAATTACCTACGTTGATCCTTGTCAGTGATCCATAAAATAGGAAGTTATGTCACGAGTTTGTTTGGCACATGTATTTTTTTAAAACTATTTGTTGTGCACTGGCAACCCTGCATGTTGCCTATGTATGTATGTATAAAAAAAAGCG
The DNA here is from genome assembly GCA_022664845.1 of Lepisma saccharinum. Classification (NCBI taxonomy): domain Eukaryota; kingdom Metazoa; phylum Arthropoda; class Insecta; order Zygentoma; family Lepismatidae; genus Lepisma; species Lepisma saccharinum. Next base: position 52,761 of record JAGDQP010009286.1, read on the forward strand.
GCGAAACACCAAAGAGGGATGAAAGGGGGAGACGAACTTTTTTTTTGTCTGAGTTTTGCCAGAAATACAGCTATAAATAAATATGCCCAAACATGAAGGACCACGTTTATCAACGTGATAGAGAAGTGTGACATTACTGAGCTGACAAAATGATGTATTTATTTCACTACAATTCATTCGACTTAGTAGAAAAAACACTCCCTTTTTTATCTTCCTCAGCACTTTTTTGTTGTTCCCTATGTTCGTACCTGCATGAGTGGTAGGCAGACCTGCTTTGAGCGTCTTCTTCCCTAAGTTCGAGCAGAATTTTTTCCCCTTCCGCGGCGACACAACATATCGATCCGCCGGTCCACTTGTCACTCCTCCCACAAGACGCGAAGAAGTAACTGGCAGCGAAATAGAAAGAAAGAACCCTCGCTTTGCAAGGTGGAAGAAAAGAATTCGCGTATTTATTTATTTTGTTTTAAATATTTCTTTTCTACGTAAGGAGGGGAACGTACATTTATATTGAAAAATGCTGTTTCCACTACTGTGAGACTTCAGTGGTAATTGTTGTTATTGCCAAGGTGACGAACATATACAACTCATGTGCAAATCTCAATTACCATTTGAGCCTTTGTGTATGTATAAGCTAGGTAATCAAATCCTTCTTACATATGACTACTCATTTTACTCTGGTTAGTTTTTAAACATATGTACCGAAATTACTTCACATTAACTGATTATGTGATTAGTACCCAATTTTCTCGCATGGGGAGAATGAGAACATTATATGGTTGATGAAGTTAGAATTTATTATAAGGACTCCTTTGCCTTTTCATTACGCCTGCACAGAAGATGAAGTTGTAACATAACTCTGCAGTAGATTGGCTAAACGAAAAGTTTCACGTACTACTAGCGGTCCCGGGTTCGATTCCCGGTGGGGGCTCAAACATTTCGGTGTTGACCCAGCATCGTGAGGACAATTGGGGAGCTTCTGTGAATAGAAAACAGTGGCGATCACAGTGAGAGCTTCGGCTCTCCTCTCCCAACCCGTCTGGTCAGCGTGGGAGCAGCAGACCAACTTCTCCCTTCTTGGAGAGGCCTCATCCACTAGTGGATTGAATATGGCTGTGATTTATTATATATATATTTATTATATATATATATATACAATTTTTTCAGGGGAAGATTGGGATTAAATAAGACGTTGAATAGTACAAATTCGGTTCAATCTGTTGGTAGTTTCCCAAATTATGGTATTGTTATAAAAGTTGCCATAATTTTATTATGTAACCTAATGTCTTAATCAAATGTAAAGTTGATTGTCCTTAAAAAGTCCTTTAACTCCCGTCAACTTTTGACCAATTGCGTAGCTCCAAGCAGGCTCATATCCATAAGTTGTTTTGGGGAAGAGTCCAAGGGCTTCCAGAGTGGTATCCATAGTGTGTCTGGGCACGAAATGTATAATTATTCCTAAAATTATATACTGATTTTTTTTTTGGGAGGGGGGCTTCGGACGCACCCCTAAATACGTCCCTGGCTCCCACGGTATAAATTCGCAGAGCAAGCAAGAGACTGTAGAACAAAAGAAGGGGGATACTAAATCTCGCAATATTGTGTATATCCTTGCGTCTGATTCGCTGTGAATGAAATTACTTTCCTTGATTTTTACCATAAAGTATACAAAATAAGATATTTGTGACTGCTAGGTTGCATAACAAAGAGGCGCTTTTCAATGCTGGGTTGCATAGCAAACAGGGACTTCGCAAGAATCTCTCACCTCACAAATATAGCAATACATGGACAAAATTATCAGAAAAATGTTCAGTAAATTGTAGGGTTCAAAATGATCAACGTATATTTCATAATTGTAATTTGTTACATTTGAAATATTATTAAAAAAAAAACTTTTAAGTTATATTTAATGCTTTCGGCATATTGTAACAAAATCTTTGTTCATTTGGTGTAATTAGAGTTTTAATGTTCACTCTCCATATTTGGTTTTATTGATAGTTATATTGTCTCTAAATGAAATGTTTTTGGCTGAGTAATATTAATAATTAATGCACATTGAGTATGATTTACGCTTATCTGAAATTAAAAGTGGCGTAAAAAGGGCTTGGAATTTGTAATTTTTCTCCCGGATTTTGGAATATTTCCATGTACGTGATGGAGATGTATCTTACCCATAGTTTTGTCAAGTTAATTTTATACTATATTTTTTAGTAATTTTGTGCATGAAATAATGTAGGTTGAACCATCAGAAAGGAAAGATACGTAACAGTAAAATCATACTGAAAATCGTGTATTGAGAATAACTAAGAAACACAGTACCATCAATCAGAATACCTGTACGTGAGGCCAGGTCTGGAATTCGGATTACGGTCGAATCTCGGAAATGTTTATTCACATATGAACGTACATGTTTTATCCCTGCCCATTTATAAGTGACGTGAATGTCATCAGCCAATCACAACTAAGCTAGCAGATTAAAAGCAGATCTGTGATTAGTGGTTGGAATTTGCGTCACGTTGTAGTGGGCAGGGCTTATTGCATTTCCGTTCATATGAGAATAACACAATAATATACTAGTCTTCCGTCGCCGTTTGTGCCATACAATATGATTTGTCGTATTTTTTGAATCGAGATCATCATTTACTCCTACAAAGACTATTCATTACGCAGTAAGTTCGTTTTAGTTTGTAAACAGTTAAAAACATATGCTCATAACTGGAATTTCAGTGCGTTCTATAAATCTGCGCCGTTAACAATTTCTTTTTTGATCTGAACGAAGCAACGAATCAAACAAATAAGATTTGGACTCCTTTATCTGCTTCCTCTCACGTATGTAATTAAAGTCCTTCGGGTGTCATAAGACAAGAGGCACAGAAAATGATGTCATCCTAACGACAAACAAACACACACACACAAGCCACCTCTATACGTTAAGAGATTCGTTTGTTTGTCATTCCATTGCTCCGTCTCCTCAAATTTGGTGATTAGTTCATATGAAGAACAAAGTTCTCTTGTCTCTTATTTAATGATAGAAGCGAGATAACGACTGCTGTACTGTACTGGCTTATTCTTCATTCTGTAAGCACACATTTTTTAAGAAAGCAAATAACAGAAGTGTACATAAAACAAAATGGGATATCATATCTAGATGTTTGCTAGGTACATGGTTATCATTATTGTTCTTTTCTGTTAGTGAAGAAATCTATTTCACTTTTCTTTTGATGTAAAAATCTATCGCTTTCGACATAGATCTTATTTTTGTTATAGTTTTAAGTTTATAAATAGAAGTAAATGTCCTAAAAGGTTAAAACAGCATTTATAGTTTTTTTAATTTCTACAAAGCGAGGTAATCAGGAATTCTCTGGTAACCTCAAATGACACAATTTTCGTTCAATGTTCCCAAGTAAAAGTGTCGAGGAAACTAGCTTTCTTACATTGCTGGCATATTATTGTAAGATTAGTGTAAAGCAACGATCTCTAACAAAAGATGGCAGCACTACCTCCGTATATGTCTAATGTATTTTTATTATTGTACGAAATTTCAATGCTGCTCCTACAAATTCAAGCCTAGAGAGTTCTAACTTTCAAAGAAGAAAGTTCATAATGATGTCAAGAGTTCAATCCCTGCTGATTTTTTTTGTTATCTTTCTTGTTCAGTGTTGAAATCAATAATTGATTGTTATTGTGAATATCCAAATCTTTAACAATGAAACTCTTCCAACAATGAACAAAATTTAAAAAAACCGGCACGGATTGAACTCTTGGTTATGTACTGTTTCTTCTTTGAAAATTTGAACTCTTTGTAGGCTTCAATTTGTAGAATTGAAATTTCGTACAACGAACAAAATGCATTAGAGACATACGGAGTCAGTGCTGCCAACTAGCATTACAGATCGTTTCTTCATACCACAACCGTAATAGCAGTATCTCATGTATAGAGTGCGTATGGATGACGTATGGTCTCTTAACTAGATTAAAATATGCTGTATCAGTAAATATATTTAAGAACTTTGTAAGCAGAATCTGAAAGCACCTACTGTTTATTGTGTGTACACTCGTGTGTAGTAGTGATAGTAGTAGTAGTAGCAACAGCAGATCAACACGTTCACCTACCAGACGGTCATGGCGCAACAACGATTGATGTCTTCTTGAACGTTTCTTAAGAAACGACAAAAAAAAAAGCGAAAAAGGAAGAAAGGAAGTAAAGAAAGCAAACGGAGAAAGGGAGAGATAGAGGAAGAAAGAGGAAAAAAAAGAAAGCGGTCGGATAACCTATCGCCGGCAACAAAAACCTCACTCACTCTTTCCTCGCAGCGCCGAACCAACTTCTCTTCCTTCTGACCAATTGACTCAATTGGCCGCTCCTCCTCAAGTCCATTTCGGCCGCTCTGGAGCTCAAATCCTTGAGAAGATCGAGCGACACCAATGTACAACACCGGAAACAACGTCAAACTTAAAATCCTTCTTCTTCTTCTTCTTCTTCTCTCTCTCTATCTCTCTCTATTTATTTATTTGTAAAAAAAAGCGTGAGAGCAAAATTATTCAAATCGTGTTTCCAAGACGTGATTTTTTTCTATTCTCTTCTTGGAAATCCATCAGCCTTTATTTCTTTTCTTTGTGAACAGTATGATAATTCACAATCAATTGACCCCGTTTTGATTCACGAAATTATTTCTCTTTTATTGTTTTAAAGCAGATCACTTGAAGCTAATTTGGGAAAACAATACATTTTTAAGGTTGTGTACGTAGCCTATATATATATATTATAAAGATAATTTTGTGAACCGGAACTTCCAAGGAAAATTGTCTGGATCGCATAATTTTGAATTTCTTTTGTGGTGTTATTGCCAACACTTTTGCTTTCCAGTGCTTTCCATAGAAATGTTACGTTTATCTGGAATATGGAAATTTATCTACAAGATTAGAAGTTATTTACTTAACTTTAGATGCCTAAGCTTCCGTCAGCTCTGCCAACTTTCCTGGACAAAGATGATCAATAAGACTAATCAAACAGTACGCCTATTCTGTTGTCAAAGCACTATTTTCCATGTTGATGCAGTTTAAAATGCACTTACTGTATCGTTTTCAATTATTGGTTATACATCTGCCCGGCAACTGCAAAATTAGATCCCAACTCCCAGTATATATGCAATAATTGAATCGGTAATTTTAGAAACCGAGTAAGTGCAAGCACTTTACTAATAATTTGTGTAGAAAGAGAGACATTGTCTATCTAGTGTCTGGATAGACATTATAATGTTATACGCCACATTTCACTCCTTAAGGTTAATGTAAAGTAATGATCTACAACAAAAGATGCCGGCCGAGCGGTCTGCGTCGGTAGGCCATCGGCTCGAAGGTCCCGGGTTCGAGTCCCGGCATGGGTGTGGATTTTAACAGCTAAAGGCGAGTCGTAACGGGCCGAAGTCCACAGTTACTAGACTGGCCCATATAAAAAGAAAGTTTACAAAGTTTCCAACAAAAGATGGCAGCACTACCTCCGTATATGTCTAATGTATTTTTATCGTTGCACGAAATTTCAATGCTGCTCCTACAAATTCAAGCCTAGAGAGTTCTAACTTTCAAAGAAGAAAGTTCATAACCAATTCAAGAGTTCAATCAATGCCGATTTCTAATGTTCGTTTTTCTTCATTGTTGAAATGGCTTGATTTTTATTGTAAATATCAAAACCTATAACAAAAAAGCTCTTTCAACAATGAAGAAAAAGAAAATCGACATTGATCGAACTCTTGAATTGGTTATCGACTTTCTTCCCTGAAAGTTAGAACTCTCTGGGCTTGAATTTGTAGGAACAGCATTGAAGTTTCATGCAACGATAAAAATACATTAAACATTGTAGGCCTGGAGATAGTGCTGCCATCTTTTGTTGGAGATCGTTGCTTTACATTAACCTTAAAGTCATTTATTATAATAAATACTGAAAAAAAGCTTAGTTTTGTTATTTTCTTTGCAGGAGACACTTTTTTTTTTGTTTCTTGAAAAAAAAATGACTATGAACGTACATTGTTTCTAAAATTAGCGATTGAGTTAGTTTTTCCGTCTATTTTTAAATTTGCTTCGCCTAGTTGCTTGATATTCACGTTTATCGACAACTCTTGGCAAGAGGCCTTTGATTGACTTCTAAGGCCGAACAAGGATCTAAACAGTCTTGAAGAACCAAACGTAATTATTATTTGCTAGAAGAACATAATATCAAGTATAGAACAAGACAGTCATCTTACCGAATGCCGAGCGGATACCCTTATTTTATCAATAGTGTGAATCTTACTTATTGAGAATTATTTGAAAATGAACACTTGAACAATTGCACATTAGATGTTACGTCTATAGTGGAACTGTCATTGGAAACACCTTGTTGTCGCGTGCCATCATGTATTGTAGTGGTCTCAGATATCTCCGCATGCAAAGTGACAGGCAGAAAGTGGGTTTCAATAAAGACATGGAACATTTTCTTCTATATGTATTCCGTGAAGGGATATTTAAGTGATGAAATGTACGTATTTCGTCCACAGAAAATACGAAAAGTTCAATAATAAAGTTCTAAGCAAAATAAATATTTTGTAGGGCATGTGTAACTGATTTTCGTAGTAGTTCAAGCAGATTTTTTTAGAATGTTCTTTTGTAATATATATGTATATATACATGTATATATAAATAAATAAAAGGTTGTCATGGATTTTTTAATATTATTCTGTATACCATGAATTACAATTTATAATTTTTAACAGTCAGATTAATAGGGACCGAAGGTAAGTTTGTGAGATGTGTCGCTGCTGAAAATCTATGTGTCAAGACAAAACTATGTTAGTTTCGGATATAACGTACAGAAATAAAATTTAGAGCTCTTGAGATATTTAGTATTGTTTCACGATAATTTTAAAAATAATGCTCATATTAGAGCATTGTAATGTATTCACGGATGGACAGTGCGCTTTTTTCATGTTGAAAACGCCAAACATTTGACTCACTACCGATAGTAGTCAGGGGCGTACACAGAGGCGGGTGGGCGGAGTTC
>JAGDQP010009287.1:0-21055 GCA_022664845.1 Lepisma saccharinum
CTCAAAATACCAAAATTTCAGCAAGCAGCAAGCAAGTGGTGCATGTTCGGCTTTCAAACTGAAATTAATAAAAATTAGGAGTACCATAGTTTAAAATAAAAACACGGGGCGGAGGATACAAATGAATGTATCGATATTTTAAATAAAACTTCCGAACATAAGCTTCACTTTCTTCTTTAATTTTCTTTTCTAGTATACTTGTCATTGATTTTTTTAATATTTCCAGATTTTTTTTCTGGCAATACTATTTCAGAAAAGTCAGTACATGACATTTTATAATTATAAATAATAATCTCCTCATATTCAATGTCAAGTTTGTTTCTGTCATTGTGTATTGAAGCAAGAAAGAATTGAAGGTATAATTTTATAAGTGCGTATCGAGCTTGTGTAATTATTCAGGAGAGTGGGAAATGTCGTTATTGAATACATTGATTCTTATGGGAGACGTTAAGAGATAGCCAATAAACCAGTCCCAGAGTAACGATATGCACACCCCAACACCTGGACACCTAGTGACAGGCTCATACTTGCGGAAAATATTTTTCTCATTATCCGCAAATTGGTAGATACGCCCTTATCCAAATTACCCCTTCAATTCTTCCTACTGAGGCCTTGTGACATGATATTGCAAAATAATATCCCACAATCTGTTGAAGTTGAGGACACTCATCATAAGCATTAAAAAAAAAAAAAAAAATCACACCACATGTCAGCAAGAGATTTCTCTTCTTGTGTTTCTGAAAACAACTGAGCATTCATAAAATGTTTAAGTTTACATTCGTTACGAAAGTGGAATTAACTTTAATGATCTGGCAAGTGAAATTGGAAACTGAAATTATTGATTAAAAACTTGATAACACAGCTGCAGTTTACGTAAACAACGGGTAATTGTAACGGGGGAAATAGTAAAAAATACCACAAGCGAGTGCGGGAAATGACACATGGAGAAAAGCGGGCGAATTTTGTGATTTTTAAAATGCTGACCGGGACAGGAAAAGAAGGTCTCAAAATCGGGTGGTACCCGGGTAAACTGGGTGATATCGTGACTCTAATCAAAATATTCGTTTTTTTTTATAAAACTTGGAGTTGGCAACCCTAGTCTCGTCACGATTCCCATACCTTAGTCTCGTTCTCGGTCTTGATCTCAAATTCGAGACGAGACCGAAACGAGACTACGACCAGTCTCGGTACCATGCCTAAGTTTAACGTATTCGCACCAGATTTGGCATACAGATTAATGGCGTGGGTCTACCGGTTCCCAAGGCCTCAGTTGTGAGTGTTGCCAACCTATTTAACACTTCAATGTATACAGATGTGTTTACTTATACCAGCCTACACTCAGCCATTGATTTACAGAAAATTTTCCGTACATATGCTGCCAACCAAATATAAGAATTCAATATTACAAATGGATTCCATACAATTTGACGTATCAGCACCGAACTTGGCATTTAGATACTCTGTGCACCGCAGGTGTCTCAGTAGTTAGTGTTGAAAACCAATTTAAAATATCAATGTTTCAAATTGCTTCCATATCTTTTCACGTGTCCGCACCAAAATTGACATTTAGGTACTGAGATAAATTAGAGAAGTATTCCAGGCGCCTATTAAATATGGTATTTAGGTACTTCGACAGATCAGAGAGGCATTCTGCTTGCTACAGGCGTCGCAGTTGTCAGTGTGGCAAACCAATTTTTAGAAAAAAAAATCAAGGTTTCAAATTTCTTCCATATCATTCATGTATGTGCACCAGAGTTGACATTTAGATACTGGGACAGATCAGAGAGATATTCCGGGCTTCGCAGGTTCCATATTTGTTAGTCAAAACTTTTATATTTCAAATTACCGTACTTCCAAACATTGGACATAGGGCCTATACACATCAAACTTAGTATTTACGTACTGTGACAGGTGATAAAGTTACTCCGGGCCCCGCAATAGTCAATATTACCACCCAATTAAAAAACAAATATTTTAAATTAATTTTCTAATAAGCAAAATGATGGCGGGTGGACGGCGACCCGCAGCCTCTGATTTGCCGCCGCGGCTCCGTAAAGACGATGGTTTCCGCCAATGTCAGTCGGTGACCTACGACGAATATCCGACACAGGGACTGTCCGCTAATAGCTTCCGGTGGACCGACGACGGTGGCGGAAAATTGCTCATGGTGCTCATATCGTTTTAATTATCCGTAACGAACTTGGTATAAACATTAATCTACAAAATAGAAGCATACTTTGTGTGTTCGCGTTCCCAAGCACGTCAATTCTCAGTGTTGCAAACCTTTTTTTCAAATGGATGCTACACAGTTGTATATACTAGACCGTGTATAAATCCGCACCAAAGTTAGCATGAATATTATTCGACTCCATAGAAAAAAAAACTGTGCAAATTCTCACCTTTTAACGGTTCCTGTTCTCAATATTGCCAACTATTTTTGAATATTGCAGGTGCAGACCACGGGTTTCATCTAGTTTATAACGAATTTTGTGTCCGTGTCTGTAATAGAGGGAGACCGTATTAAAAGGATTAATTACTCATCATTACTATATTTTCGTTACGGAACAAAAATATCGTCCCTTATGCAGGGGTGTCCGCTTAAGAGAGATGTTCGTTAAAGGAGATTTCACTGTATATATATATATAGATAGATAGCTAAATAATAGATAGATCCTTGCCCTGTGAATCGGTTTTCCTTCAAAAAGGATGTCACATGCAGTAGCGTAACTAAGAACGTGTGGCCCCCCTTTGTTCCACGTTCTAACATCCATGATGCGTTAATACGAATACCGAAGATTTATAAAATATAACATGTTTATTAAAAAATACGACGACCATAATTCTGTTTTTAAATTCCTTGGTATGTTTTAAATAAATTTTTTAACACCTTGTACCATTGCACAAGAAACTGCATGGTCTTCTTAGTATGTAAATGAACAGACCGAGACTTAAAGTTTATTTATTTGAAAATCCGACACATGTTGATAATGAAATCCCCACTCCAATTGAGCCGTGGTTTACAGTGTCGTCGGATTGCCATCCAAGATTTCATTCATACACCACAACAGTACATTTCAACATAACTTGACCTCTTTCTTCCCTCTCAAGATTGAAGGAGTAACCTACTCCTTTAAGATAACTTCTATTTTAATAATATTCTCAGTGAAACTAAATAAAGTCAGGAAAAGAAGGGCACAAACTATCTCATTTCTAACATTCGGAATCATCGCGGCATTGCTTCCTTACGGAAAGAACAAGAACACGTAAGGAAAGAGAAATGTTCATGAAGATTTGAAGAGTGGAAATGCCAAACGTTCTAAGTACCATTCTTTGAAAGAATAGTTTTGTTCGTAAGCATGTTCGATGTGCTTACCCGCATGCCCCCATCCTTGTTCCAGGTGTCAAATCAATAAGAAAGAGGTGAAAGGAATCACATTAATATGTTGGAAGGCATACGTTATGTTAAGCTAAATCTGTTCAGTTCTGCTTCTGTAAAGTTTCACATTTGGCACTTAGAACGTCTGGCATTTCAGCCCTTCAGTTAGCAAAATAAATTTAGTGCACATAAACTCACAAAGCCGTGTTGAAAAGAAAAACATATTAGAGCACATCAACAGCATCAACCTTACTTTCAAACAAATATCATGGAAAATATATATGTCACTGTTAAATTGCTGCAAGATGCACTATCATCCGACTTCGTATTGTCACTAAGATTTTGAGTTGTTATTTTTTACTAGACTAGACAAATTCTTACTTAAACTTACCAGTGATTCCTCACCTTTAAAGAAAGCTGAAATTTCGGGCAACTTCTTAGCAGCTTCCTCCCGTTCGCGAGCTAATTTTCATTTCTGAGCACCACTTACAAATGTAGACTTTGCAGTACTCATTATTAAAGACACATTACCACTACACTAGTAACAGAGACTCATTAACAATGTTATAAATAATCTCAATGGAGAACACACAAAAGCAGCAATAAGTAAAATGCAAAACTAGATTAGCACAAGAAGACGCACAGAGACATTTGATAACACCACACAACATACGATACAGCAATGAAAAATTGTTGATATTGAAACTCGAATGAAAGTAAATACTTGGGAAATTTTATCAAAAGTACCGCCGCACTTCACGGCGACACACGATCCAGGCGTTAGTTTGAACCCGAAATAAAACTGCGAAGATGACCAACCAAAGGAGACGAAAAAAAAACTTTTAAATTTAGAAAACAAAGATGTTTGGTCCAAGGACCATGACTCAGAGAGTCAGACAAGGACCCCTCTTGTTTCCAACCGAAAGGACGGGGGAATTTGGAAAGGGAAAGAGACCGTGAGTTTTATTTATGACTTTATTACCTTCTGTGTCCACAATTCTTTCTTTTCGCTATTTTCTTTAAAATCTGCCAACGACGAAAGAGATCTTGAGCTAAGCAAAGGAGTGGAAGGCCAAAAGATGCTGGATTCAATAAAACTGCTGAAGTGAAGATGCCAGATGTCAATTTAGGTGACATAGTGCTTGGTTTAGCAAATCCACCCTCCACTCAAGTCACTGGCCCTGGCTGACAACTGTCATTGGTTATTCTTTGGCATGGTCCAACGGCAAAGTAAATAAGTAAAATACGTATTTCAAAATGATCGAATATATTTCAAACTATTAACTTGTATACATTTTTCTTTCCTATTATGTCGAAAATAGAAACAGAAAAGGGTGGATAAGCAGGGCTCCCGAAAGTCTCGCCCCGCTGGGTGACGTCTCTCCAACTTCTACCGAGGTCTCCGCATGCAGTTAGTGTAGGAATACTAAAAAGCAAGGATCTGAGATATTCTAGAGGTTTCTATCCGAAGACATTTACCACTACATCGGGAATAGAGAAAGAAGGCGAAAAAGACAATAGAAAAGAACAAAGAGATGGCTTTCAGAGAGGGAAAAAAACCCGGGGAAGCCGAAAAAAAAACACTATATCTAAATCACTACAGGTATGAATCGACAAGGTTGATTGGTTGTTGTCCAGGTATGACTTATCGGAAATAAAAATAACTAAACTATATATAAAAAAGGCAAGTTACTGATCTTGAAAAACTTCGTAAGTGGACCCCCTTGAACCCAAGGCCCCCCACCGCATTGCGGGCCCGATAGTTACGTCACTGGTCACATGATCAACAAATGACTAAAGCGCCACTGTATCTGGCTTTGGAGACCGGGGTCCGCTACTTTTCAGTTCAAGTAGCTCCCCAGTTGACATTACGATACACCCAACTCACAGGATCTAGTGATTTCAGATAACCCGTGGTGAGACGGTGCTGTTTTAAGTCTCGCTTATGTTAATCATGCTGATTGAGATTTTCCAGGATTTTCCTCAGTCTAGCCAGGTGAGTGCTGGTTTGTACCTAGAGTAAATGTCCTGACCGATATCTTCCGCATCTTGCAGAAGAGTGATCACCAAGAAAGGTCATGCCTCTAAAAAAAATAAGGCATCCATATCCAGCCCATATGTAACAAAATGAGAGTCGCACGAGGCTGAGTTAGTACCGAAATCAAATCCACTCTCACCGAAAGCGAGTGCATTAGCCAATCACCTAAACAGAACTTCCTCTCTCTCTCTCTCGTACTGACACGCATGCAGATATTTACATCTTCTTTCCTTGACAGGTCTTTCCAAGCAAGTTTATATCCTCCTCGAATTGTCATTATGAGCGTTTCGTGTAATTTTCAGAGAAGAATTTTTCTTCATTAATTGAATTGAATGTATTTATGGCCTTTAGGCATCACAATCTCGGGCCGGGATAGGTTGGGGGAGAGGATGTTGGCCAGTCTTCAGCATCCGTCTCCAGCAGTCTACCCCGTTTCCTTTCATATAGGCCTATATTTTTTAGTTCATACAATATTGCTCTTTCTCACTTTTTCAACAATTGATCCTCAGCATAATGTTCCATTTCGGAAGTAATTAAACTATCACTTTGGGATGTGTTTAAACCTCTCCACACGCACTAGCAACTAAATTGCACAATTCAATGGCTGCAGGTTGTACCCTCAAAAAGAAGTAATTGTAAATAATTACAGAGTAAGAAGTTATTTATTCATTAGTAGTGTGTTTTGCAACAAAAGTATGTAATCGTTCATTCTTGAATTATTTATATTTGAATTGAAAAAAACAGAAAGTAAATAGATAAAATGCAGAAACAAGGAAGTGATATTTTGAAATAAGCAATTTATATTTTGTGTTCAAATATCCTATAATTAAGGAAGTAGTTTATTAAGTTCAGAAATTGTTATTTTCTGTAACAACTTTAGAGTTGTGTTTCATCATTGTAAAATTATCTCAAAATTATTTCCAGAAGTAAATATTTATCTTAAGTCAACGATATCTTTGTACAAGGGTCTTGAAATGGCGGACGTCGGTCCGGTTCCGTGTTTGCTCTTTAATCTTATTGGAAATAGAATTGTACCTAAAAGTATACGGAGTAACCAATAAACGTACTGTCTTACTGTTCCGTTTCAGTTTATTAATGATCTTTATTCATCTATGGTTTAAAGTCGGAATAGGATAGGAGAAGAAGTCGGCCGGAACCTAAGTTACAGATAAGATTAAATTAATTGTATGGGCGGTAACAGCACTATGTTTTATTCCCGTCCCGACCCTTAGTTGAAAGTAACGTTGTGGAATGTCCATGGTGTGACTGAGGAAAAACCTCACTCGGGATAGTCGGCCGCTGGTATAGAGCTCAGGACATCCCGAATGTGATGCCAACGTTCTACCAACTGAACTACTCGGTCTTACTTCTCTGTCTTACTCATAGTCGACTAAATATCGACTAAGGCAATTTTATTGCGATGTTATTATTAATCTGGACCCCAGGAGAAAATAATTGAAGACATAATCCTGACTGTGCTAGTATTTTAGTGTTATAACCAATCTCTCTTATGCTGGTATGCAGCCAGTCGAAAAGTAATATTTTCGTACGATATGGTATGACCAAGAGCGAATAATAAGTTTTAAAATCGTTCTATTCTTGCTTATATACCCTGTAATGATTGAATAAGTTCTTTTTATCTTCTCTCAAAGATGCAAAGACTTCGCCCCCATGATCCAGGCGGTAACGGTGCGGACTTCGCATTGGTAATAGGTAGGCACGCAGATTCGAACTCCACGGCCGACCATTTTGACAGGGTTTCCCTCGCCTTCACCACGCAAATGCTGGGATGGTACCTTAAGTAATATCCTGGCCGATACCTTCTCCACCCTCTACCTACCCTATACCGACCTGAGATGAAACAGCCAAAAGTCCATAAATAATTTCAAATTCAAAGATGCAACGAGTTTATTATAACATTGACCCTTTAAATGTCTCTGACTTGCAATTGGATGAACTTAATGACTTTTCGCGTTTTCTCCTTCATCTAAAGGGGCAATGCATATTCTCCTTCATCTTAAGAGTAGGCGACCGCGGTAGCCGTGTGATATCAGGCGTCATGACAGCGTCTCCAAGGTTCTGGGCTCGAATCCCGGGTACGGCATGGATGTTCGTGTATTTTACAGACTTCACATCTAGTGGAATCGAGACGGGCCGAAGTCATTAGTTAGTAAAATGGCCCAAAATTCAAACTTTACCAAGATTTTTAAAAGAAATCAGAGCACAATTGATTCTTTTTTTTTTTTTTTTTTTTTTTGGAAATTTGTCAATTGTAATTTTGAAATTTATTTAACTGTGTACATGGCAAGTTTACATAACATTTTGACAACATGCAGCTATTTATTTGAAATCCATCTCGATGCTGAGCAACAAAAACCTCCTAGTGCGCACCACCTAAAAATTTTAGTGATTTTTTTTTTTAATCAAGTGATCTTTATCTTTCAATTTATTAATTGCCAGTGCGCGCCTAAGATTTTAAGTTACAGTTATGGGCTAGATAGGCACCTATGGCCTGAACCTATCATTTGTAGTCCCTCAAATATCCCACAGCTTAGGCACACCTGAGTGTCTGGCCCCTAAATATCGTTAAATGAAAATCGAAATTCTATGTTCCCGCAGTAATTTTTTCCATGGCTGTACAAAGAAGTATTGACTCACATGCTCGTCATTTTCTACACATACAGAGACCATAAAATATGCTATTTTCATAACAAAAAGAATTGTTGCTTTGCTTTCCCAAACACGAAGAAAGTGAATCATTGTTAGAGTCACGTCTGTTCACAGTTGATGTGGCAAACTTAATTTTACATTCCTTATCACAGCCATGTGACACGTTGAAATTGCTACACTTTGCGAAACTCTTTCGAAAATACCTTAACTATTCTTTTTGTTCAGTTCAGTGAGTAATGGCAAAATATTGGAAGGTATAAGAATACATTATGAAGACTACAAAAAAGGGATAAGAGTGGAGTAAACAAAAGGGACAATAGTTCGGAAAGTAAAATGTACACACAGATTTATATAAAATGGCAACTCTAAAAAATAATAATTAGTCCGGATTCACATTTGACCATACTGAAGCAACACGTTGAGACACAGAGCATATGAATTGTTCATTTTATATCTATGTACGTTTAATACTGATTCTATATTGATTTGTCGTGTAACTTTTTGATCTTACAAAATGTTATTGAACCTGCCTATTCAGCAAACATTAAAACTGAAATCGGAAATGGAAAATTGGAATCACGAGAGATTCTCTTTTAAAAAATAATATCTGTACTTTACAGTGCCTGCAATGTTCACACCTCCAAATTCTTTATTGCTGTCGTTAAAGAAGGAATGGGGAAGGGAGGAGGCTAGGACCTATATTCCGTATTATTCCGATATTCACCTGGCGCAACTGTGGAAAGTCGAGGTAAATCTCAATCAGGGTGGTCGGTGTGAATGAAAAATCCGAACACACGTGGCTTTCAAAGAGCTTATTTGAACTCAGTGAACGCAAACACTGAACCATGGGGCCGAGATGAGAAAAATACTTTGAAGAAAAGGAAAGAAAACATTTGGAGTGACGAGTAAGGAATTGAATGGGAACAGATTGATTGCATGTTTTGCACAAAATCCTATTGTGTTGTAAGGAGCAGAGAGATCAACCATGTCACCAGGTCTATGCTTGAGACTTGGTCTTACCCGATGACGTGGAGGGTAGGCTCAGCTCGGGTCACCTTATCACCAAAAGTGACCCGATTTCAGCTCTGGAACGAAGTGGGAACCAAAGAATGATTGGAACTTGGAGCTTTGAAGTAGGAACTTATACTCAAGGAATTTACTCAGACGAAATGTTTAAATGTTAAGATGTGTTATGCCCAATTGTTGATTTTGAAACTGTTGAGAACAGACACGTCTTGCAGAATTTCCCTGTTATTTGATAGAACGTAGTCTATTTCGTTTTTGGTCCCATTTGGGCCTTTCCATGTCCACTTCCTCTGGGGCGGTTTATTGAAAAATGTATTGGAAATCAACAGTCTGTTGGCTTCTGAGAATTCCAGTAACTTCTCTCCTCTCGTGTTTCTTTTGCCAAATCCAAAGTTTCCAACTTTCGTGTCACTGCTCTGCTTGGTTCCTACTTTCGCATTGAAGTCTCCCATTACAATTTTGTAATGCGATTTGCTACTATCCAAAATCTTCTGGATCTCATCGTATAGGTCTTCGACTTCCTCCTCCGGGTGTGAGGTTGTTGGAGCATACACTTGTATGATTTCCATACTGTATCTCTTGTTTATCTTTATTACTACCCGTGCGATTCTATCTGAAATTCCTTCAATTTCTGTGATCCGTGACTTCAGGTCTTTTTATTAATTACAAAGCCAACGCCTGTCGCTTTTCCAGTTTCTGTTCCTTTGAAGTAGAACGTGTGCCCTGACGGTAGTTCCAACTGTTCTTCATTCTTCCTCCATACTTCTGATAGTCCTATTATGTCCCACTTAATCCTCTTAAGTTTATTCTGCAGTTCATCTAATTTGTCCTCTCCTGCAAGTGACTTACAGTTGAGAGTCGCCACGTATAGGTCCGTTCGAGTTGCCGTGTCGGTGTCCTGGGAGTCTACAGTCCAAACCCGGTCATTTTGACCCTCTGACTTCCTGCAGGACTGACCGCTGCCGTTGCCAGCTGCATTCCGTCCTCCGGGCAATGTGGACCTCCGAGGCTGTTTCCTTGCTTGTACCATCATATGTAAAGAAAGGAGGGGTGCTGACATTTGACTCACCACACTGTCAGCTAATGCGAGTTGGGAGCAGCCCATCCATGTTCGTTCGCCAAGCAGTTGCTTGGGTACTAACAGGCCCCACGACGTGAACGTATGGATTGGACATTAGGCGTCTACCCCGGTCGGTTCCCTTAAGCCTTAGCAAGAAGAATTAAGGGGTCTCTTCCCAGTTAGTGGCAGAAGCCTTTTGGGGCGACAGTCCCGGTTTGCCGGTCCTGTCCCGGTTTCCCGGCCATATAGCTAATACCTACAAGTATATAACAGATGCTATAATTTTACCCAATCTTTTGTCACATACACAAAAACTTTGTTTATCCGGTACTCCTTTATCCGAGAGTCTGATTTATTCGGAACGATTTTCGAAATAAAGTAATTCTTCGTTAGATTTCAAACACCTTTATGCACGTCGTATACAAATGAGCGCGTTTAATTCATTCTGCGCAGTGTAAATGTGCAGTATTGTACTGTATTTGTCCTCAATTTATTAATATATTATTTGTCTTTTCTAAAATAAATTATTTTGTTACCGTATATCCGTGTTCGTAGGCGCTTATAACATGAAAAAAAAATCGTAAATGGATCATTCTATGTCAGATCAACACAGTTAACGGTAAAAATTTACCTCACCATCTCCGATTTTTATGAATTTTGGCATGTTAGTAGCTCCTAATAAGGAACACCCAAAAATGTAATATTGCAGTCCTGTGTTATATATTTCTGGAGTTACAGCATCTCAAACTTTGAATTTTCCCCCAAATTTTGAGTCACATTGATTATTTAAAATGCTTGTAACTTTTATCCTAGTTGAGATAGAGATTTGTCTCTTGCATCGTTGTAAAGGTCTTGGACAGCCCTTTTATTTGATATGCAACACTTGTCACTCTGTAAAGAAATGAAAATTTGACCTTGAACTTTGACCTTGAACAGCAGAAATAACTTCATCTCCGATTTTTGTAAAACCTTCGGACGATAATGGTTTTTTATTTGTAAAGACATGTGCAAGGTTCTAGAATGGGACATCCATGGTAAGATGAGCATTTTTTAAATTTTATTTACGTCTTTTAAGCATTTTTGGCACAGGTCGGGCTTATGCCCCCCGCTCCCTGTGTTCAATTTGATGAAACAATATTGTGAATAGTGTAATTGTATAGGTTAAGAGGAAAGTGTTAGGAGAAGCAGTGGTCGCAATTTCGTCTGAGACCAGATGCGGAGGTGAGAATCCAATATCGCCGCTGGAACATGCGATTTCTAGTATACAAGTGACCACATCTTTGGAATTTTTACACCTAGAGTTATGGCATTGGTGACTAACTATAAGGATTCATTAGCAAAATTGTGATCAAATGATGGGAGCTACTTGGGCAGTCCATCTTGGGATATGGATATGGAAAATCCAATATGACTGCTGGAGCAAGCCATCTCTAATATACAGGCAGTCACTTTCTCGATAATCTGTTGGAACTATTGCACCAAGAGCTATGATTTCGATATCAAATTGTAATGTTTTACGATTAAAATAATCAGTAATTGATGGTTGCCATCTGGGAAGTCCGTCTTGAGAACTAGAGAAGGAAGAATCCAATATGGCTGTCGAAAAAAGCTATTTCTAACGTAGAAACAACCACATTTTCGGAAATATTACACCTCGAGCTATGATTTTTATGTCAGTTTGTAGGCTTTTATTATCAAAATAATCAAATGAATTTGAATTTGGAATTCAATTTTTAAGGCCTATAGGCAACATTGGCTCAGTCCGGATGGATAATAATGGGATGATTGGTGGAATTAAGAAAGTGAGAGGAAACGGGACACTCCGAGGAAACCTACGCACGGTGTTTGTCCACCACAACGTCCACAAAGCACAAGCAGAGTTTGAACCGACGAATCCAAGCGTCAGAGACGAGGGCCCTAACCATTGAGGCATCGCGGCCCAAACAAGTAGTGGTGGACATCTAAGTACGCCATCTTGAACCATGGATAGAAAAATCAATATGACCACCGGAATATGTAATTTCTAGCATATAAGCAAACATATTATGGGAAAAAATTTTTTTTTGTACTTAAGTCAGAACACATTTTTATTAAGATTATAATGCATTATAAATCTGTTGTAAGAATTTTGAAACACTTTTTGTTGAATTCAAAATTCCTGTTGTCTCATAATCTCATAACTGCAAGGACTTTGGTGAAGGGCTCCATGTGTCAAACAAATGAATTCTGCCAAATTTACCAGTATACCAGTACGTCACAAGAGAAAAAGAAGTGTGGATTCTTTACGTTTCATTTGTGATAATGTTACCAAGGAAGAGATTATTATATTTCCTGGGGAGCCGACTAAATAATATTTTACTACGCAGATTTAATTAAACTATGTTATCCAATGATAACGCAAAAAACTACAATTACATGTTCCGGCGACCTTATTAGATTCTTCTTCCTCTTCATCTCAAGACGGACTTCCCATATGGCAACCAACAATTACTGGTGATTTTAATCGTAAAACAATACAATTCGACACCAAAATCAGGGCTCTTGGTGCAAGTTCCAACAGATTATCGAGAAAGTGACTGCCTGTATATTAAAAATAGTTTGTTCCGGCAGTCTTGTTGGATTTTCCATATCCATATCCCAAGATGGACTGCTCAAGTAGCTCCCATCATTTGATAACAATTTTGCTAATGAATCCTTACAATTAGTCACCAATGCCATAACTCTAGGTGTAAAAATTCCAAAGATGTGGTCACTTGTATACTAGAAATCGCATGTTCCAGCGGCCATATTGGATTCTCACCTCCGCATATGGTCTCAGGCGAACTACCCAAATTGCGACCACTGCTTCTCCTAACACCTGCCACTTAACCTATACAATGACACTATTTACAATATTGTTTCATGATAAAATGATAAAATGAATTTTATGGGCGGTAACAGCACTATGGCTTACGCCCGTCCCGATACGGGGAAGCCCCTTATCTTTGTCACGTCTAAAAATAGCTGTTAATTAAAATAATAAAATAATATAAAAGATGAAGATGTAAAAGGTCTTCACAATCAGAATAAAAACCAAGCCTGTAAACGGGGCTTTACAAATAAAACAAAACTACACTATAAAACTTAATGGAAGCCTGTAAATGGGACTTCACAAGATAAAACAAAACTACACTATAAAACATAACAGCAATGGAACATAATCATAAAAAATAAACGGTAATCATAAAAGTCTCTGCGAAAACAAGTAAAATATTACCGTTTAAGTTTAGGTTTATACCTAAGTTTCCCTTTCCTGCCCACGAGATTAAAATCAAGATCCATTAAGTGGTCCTGAATCATGTCGGAAGCCAAAGATGAACTTGGTTCATCGACAGTATGTGCAAACTCGTCCTGAGCTAACTGAGCAGACAGAACGTTCGTCAGAGTCTTTATGCTTGTAGTGAGAGGCGAAGTTCGAACTAACTTCGAGACTTTATACGGACTATAAGTAGTCTTAGCCCGTGGAGTTCTAGAGCTCTGCACAGGTGTTTTTTGTCCCTGACTCTGCGTCGGCATATGGAGAGGAGCCTCCGATTCTTTCGGCGGCTTCGGAGGGTCGTCATGCACATCAGACACTGTTTGGGTTGATACATTAACTGTCTGCGTACCAACCGAGACAGTTTTAACTGCTAGTCTGGCTACAACATGTGAAAACGCACCAGAGGGAAGGGTGCGCTGAGAATCACGTAATCGACGTTTAGCATCACCAGCGGATATTTTCTCTAAGACCATCAGCTCTCGAATTCGTTTTTCCTCCTGAAATATAGGACAGTCCCGCGACCAGGCCGTGTGTTCACCCTTGCAATTGACACACTGAGGTTTCAGTGATGTGCAAGGATCCTCACCATGGCTACTGGTTCCGCAAATTGCACAAACAGCAGAGGTCGCCTTACACGACGTGCTGGTGTGTCCATAGTGCTGACATTTAAAACAGCGGAGCGGACTGGGTATATATGAACGGACAGGCAAGCAGTAGAAGGCTGCCTTCACGTCCTTAGGAAGCTGTGGCATGGCAAACGTCAAAATTAGCGAGCGCGTGGGTTGCAGCTCGCCACTCTTACGTGTTTTAATCCGCCTAACGTTAACTACACCTTGGCTGGCCAGTTCCTTCTTAATCTCCTCTTCAGGGACATCCTGCAAGTCCCAACAAGATATTACGCCCTGGCAAAAGTTCAGTTGACGGTGTGGTTCAACTTGAACTGCGAATGGTCCGAGGGTTTTCAGCTTTAGGAGATTAGTAGACTGTTTATTATTGGATGTCTCTACGAGCAAGGTGCCGTTGCGAAGCTTTTTAACATGCTTAAGTTCACCTGCAACGTGATTCAGTTGTTTTTGTATAACGAAAGGGGATAACCCCTTCACACCACCTGGATTGT
The DNA here is from genome assembly GCA_022664845.1 of Lepisma saccharinum. Classification (NCBI taxonomy): domain Eukaryota; kingdom Metazoa; phylum Arthropoda; class Insecta; order Zygentoma; family Lepismatidae; genus Lepisma; species Lepisma saccharinum. The sequence goes on from JAGDQP010009287.1 coordinate 14,586, forward strand.
CTGTGTCACTCTTTACTTTAATCACAAGATATCGTGTAATAGACGGTACGATACTTGTCTGTTCCTCTACTTCAATTTTATTTTCTTTGTCACTGCTTGATGCATTAGCTGTATGCGCCTTCTTACTAACATCAGTGACGTTCTCTTCGCTCTGTCTCTTCTGTCTCTTTCTTTCTTTCTGCGAAGGCGACTTATTAGGATGTGGTGGAGCCATGATGAATGAAAGCCGTAAATGCCCACACTTCTCCGTCTTCGTTCTGAGGAGCCAACGAGGCTGCCGGGTACTACCCTCATCACCCTTGTCAGCAAGCTGGAAATCGAGGCGAAGTCCAATGACTTGGCGTCGAAATCACTTGTACTCCCGACTGATGGATACTTGGGACACCCACTCCCCCGAGTGTTGGCGAGACCAAAGGTCCGAAGAGCTCCCCAATGGCGCACTTCCCAGTCTCAACGAGCTAGACCATCCAAGAATCTGCTGTTAAGAACTAGGCGCTATCCAATGGAATATTGTTTCATCAAACCGAACACAGGGTAGCGGGGGGCATAAGCCTGGCCTGTGCCAAAAATGCTTAAAAGATGTAAATAAAATTTTAAAAATGCTCATCTTACCATGGGTGCCCTATTCTGGAACTTTGCACAGGTCTTTACGAATAAAAGACCATTATTGTCCGAAAGTTTCACAAAAATCGGACGTGCCGTTATAACTGCTATTCAAGGTCAAATTTGCAATTTCTTAGGGAGGGACAAGTGTTGCATATTAAGTGAAAGGACTGTCCAAGACCTTTACAACGACGCAAGAATCACATCTCTATCTTAATTAGGACAAAAGTTACAAGTATTTTAAATAATCAATGGGACTCAAAATTTGGTGGGGGGGGGGGGGAGCAAAGTTTGAGTTGCTGTAACTTCAGAATTACATGACACAGGACTGCAACATTACATTTTTGGGTGTTTCTCATCAGACCCTACTAACACACCAAAATTCATAAAAATCTGAGATAGTGAGGTAAATGACTGTGTTGATCTGACACGGAATGACCCAAATTTAGTTTATCCGGAACGAGTCCAGTCCCATCAAGTCAGGATAAACAAGGTTTGAATGTATTTAAATTTGTGAACATTTACTTTTTTTTTTTTTAGTAATTTCGAATCAAGGTTTTTGCTGTAAGAATTTATGTTACGAGTTAGTTGAAATAATAATAATTTCCCATGTCACGGATGCTACTACGTTTAAGAACACTTTCTGAGTCAGTTCCATTTAAATTAAAGTTCTGTTCCCAGCGATGATTAGGAGGTTTAAATTGTTTTTCTTACATGTTCATAACACGCAGTTAGTAGGTGAAACTCCATTTTAAACTCCATTGTTTAAATAACAGTATTTTTTAAAGAACTGTATAACATCCATTAGTGTCCGCAGTGAGTCAATGGTAACGCTTGCTGCGTTGTAATACCGTAATAGGATTTCGGGTTTGATACTCGGTAGGAACACGTGGTTCGGAGTTCACTTTAAAGTGCAGATTCCCCCTCCTTTGGACGTAATCTTTATCCAATGGAAAGCAATGGCAAACTACCATGTTCACCTTGTGCAGTGTCGTTCGATTCGTAGAACTGCCTCCAGGTAGAACAGCAATCATGATAACAAACAACCACTAAACAGTATTACCAACACATGGATGTCACATTCTAATAAAATATTAGAGCACGGATCGACAACTTTTGGAACGTGAAAGGTTGTGTGGTGTATTGAACATTGCAATGGATCTGTTCGATTGCAAAGCACTTTGCGAACAGGAAAGATCATGAAATTATTATTCTAGTTAGTAATTAGAATTACTGCGGGTGCTTTTGTTGCGTTCGTTGAACGGTTGTAGTTAACGTGTGAGTTAGCGTAGCTAATGTGTGAGTCAGCGTGGTTAACGTGTGAGTTAGCGTAGTTAACGCTAGCAAAGTGAAAACTCATGCTCTTAAAAGTGATGCTTCAAAACTAACAGAAAAACTCAAACTAATATATTATTATATTATTATCATAGGGTCATTCCATGTCAAATCATCGAGAGGAAAAATAAAATGTCACCTCACCATCTCGGATTTTGAAGAAATATACTATAAACCTACAAATTAGTATGGTTATGGTTTGAAACCTATTGATATCAAAACTTACATCAGATTTCAATTATTTCTTCATAATCAGTGAGTATCTGCCATAATAAAATAGGTTATGCATGGATTAAAATGCAGTGACGTTGAAATTTTGAAGGTGATTTGCTAAACTTGCGTAGCTCCTACAATGATAAAAATAGTACCATTAGAAAGCTAATTTTGTGAGCTTTCAAAATCTGAAATAAAATGTTTGTGTATTTTACTTTAAACAATTAAAATTTTGGTTTTGCGTAAAAGCATAGAATTCGATATTACATTTTTTTCACTTCGGGATCTGCAAAATGTTTACTTCTCTAATCAGATAGCTTTTGCTGGTAAGATAACCGCATTCTTTCAATTGGTTCAGTAGACTCGTTATCTATATATATATACATGAATTTTTATCAAATATACAGGGTAATTCACGAAATCCGTAACAGGGCCTTAACTCAGCTCCTAGTTCACAGAAATCTTTAAAACAAAAAATGTTAATACCAAAGTGCATGTGCCGAATCACGTGGTGATGCTTCTGAAATCAGGGGCGTCTCAGGAATACCTCTACGGGGACGCAACTTCAAAATTTTAAGTGGCAACAGGGACTGATTTTGCCCCCATTGAAACAATATCTAAATATTGAACAACTTTTAGAGGAAACACTTCTCAATAGCTCATACTGTTTGGCAGCTAGAAGACTTAATTGTTGGTCAAAATTAACATGGTTTAGGGGGCTTTCGGTACTTTTGGATGCTGTAGCTCAGAAAGAATAGTAAATAAAGGTTCCGAACTAAAGTTAAATACCAAATGGGATATGCTCTTTACAAGGAAACAGTACCTGAAGGTGTTGAGTTCTATAAGAAGTTGATCCCGGCTAAATGTACAGGTCTGATACAACCAGCTGATGTTTTCTTTTTTCGTCCATTCAAAACCATGGTAAAGTTCATCATCGAATGTTAAAGAGTGGCATCGAGACCATTTTCTCCGCAGTCAGTCGTTTGTACATGATAAACTTGTTACTTTTGGTAAGAATAGTAAGTCAGTAGCATAGATTTGGTTACTGAATGACTTTACTAGATGTGCTTGCCCGCTTTTCCAATGCATTAACATTAACAGGTATACTAATCAATAAATGTGGCCTGGAGTGTATCTAAAGTTCATCCTTATTTATTGTCACAGAATCCATCTGTCATCATAGCGTATTGCATAACTCCAGAAGACATATAGCAGACTATGATAACATACATATGGAGCTCATACTACCCCAATGTAAATAATTGGACCAGGTGTCCTCCAAGTACTGAAATATAAACCATTAAGCTACTCATTCGCATACACTTATCTGTTATAGCCTCTAAGCAAATATATTGATTGGTAATGCATCTTCAACAAATCCCATCTCAGATCTGCCTAATTACACTAGGTTTAGTTCAAGCTCCCATTTGCACATCTGCAAACGACCATAGCTACAGGAAAGGAGACAGAAGTATAATATAACAAGAAAGAACATCGAAATTCACAATTCAGAACAATGGACCAGAAATGGTTACACATTTCTCATTATGCCAATAAAATAGATAGTTGTTACCGTCCAACATATTTCCATAAAAAGTTCATAACTGCCAACCAGACAGTACATTCCCAGTTTTCAGCCAATCGATTTCAAAATTTGCTCCGATTTGCTTTTTTTTTCAATGTGGATATGTCAGTGAATATCCAGGACCGTTTCAAACACCTTCGGAATATTGCTTCGAAAGTGGACTTGCAGAAGTATGTTTCAACGATGATTGTGGCCAGTTTATCTTCACACGGTGTGCTCACTGCGAGAAATGCTTGTGTATTAACCACTCTTTAGTCCTCGATCTTCATGTCCGCTAGAACAGGTGCGTACTATGCCGTTTTGTACTTGGCAACACTGCTTGCTAGATTCGATCTGTTGTGCATTCAGTGCATCATTTTCTAGAGCTGTGGCGAGATATCAATTACATAGGTTGGCCATGGTCAGCACGTGTATCTCCGAAAATATGCAGCACTTCACCGCCTGACTCTGCTATTTTGTTCTTTCCTACGAGTACGTTTACAATGTATATTAACTGATATATAGTTCTATTTACAGTAAATTTATTATTATAAGTTGGCAACACTGCTTCACAGATAGCAACATTATTCATAGCTTTCGTTTTGGATGAATTTACTTGTCAAGAAGATGAATATCAGAAACCCAAATGCGATGTCACCGGTTGCCAATGTTGCCAAGCTATTATAAAGTTGAAGTATTTCAAATGGCTCTACGTCGGTTTATTGCATATTTCGTACCCTCTAGTAATGATGCACACCATACGTAACGCACAGACAGCAGTGTTGGAAACTGTAGAAAATATACCAGATTCTACCGTAACAATCTCGGTTTTCCACATTGAACTTAGTGTCTACAGTTTGGAACACTGCGCCGCCAGACTTTGCTATATTTTTCTTTCTTAGTAGTGCTTTTAAATTTTGTATTAATTAATATATAGTACCATTTGAAGAAAATGCATTTTATTGTGAGTTGGCAGCACTGCTTCACGGATGGCAACATTGCTTATACATTTGGTTACTACTTTTTGTCATTATTAATTTTCTAAAGTTTCATTCTGATTGCTCTAACCATTTTCAAGATATTGAATTTCAAGTCGCATACTGCCCATTATATGATATTTTTGACATTTCAAGTTCCAGGACCCCTAGCTCCTCTCCCTATGTCCATAGCACCTTAAAATTTGGTGATCTTCATATCTCATCATGCTCTATCAGATACGCTATGTCTGCAATGGATTTGCGCGACAACCACCATGAGCCTTCCTTGTCAGATACTTCAGAATCAGAGAGGTTCATGTAATCTTATGAATGCAATGACCTACCTACTCTATAATGGTTTCATCTACAACATAGTTTCATTATGTTATATAGTATGAAAACTAACTGATTCAGCGGTTTAGTAACAGTAACTCACTACGTTTTGGACCTAATTGGGAATAATGTTTACCTCATGTTTGAAAATTTAAGTGCTAAGGATAAGTAACGTTAGATTATTTGAACATTATCTCTAAACAAATCTCTTCAAAGATGGTGTTCACTGTCTTCCATTGCAACGTAAGATGCACTAGGAATTTTAATCATGATACTGATCGCGGGAGCCTTCAGCGTTACCTCTAACATTGACGTTGAAAATCGCTCATGTAAAATATTTGATGTATCTTTGAAGTCTTTACTACTACTACTACTACTATTATTATTATTATTCCAATTTCAAGCCCGTCACAGGCGGCTGAAAAATTCCAAATTTTTACTTTACTATCACAATCACGTTGTAACGAAATACAGTGATCTCAAGGGACGTAGACTTGTTTCCGTATTGTCTAAGTTTCCGTTTTATATATTTACAAGCAAACAAATTGTTAGGTGCCAAGTACGATAAGTTGGGAAACAAATTTGTTTACTGAAATTGTGACTGCTTTTCTTGTTTCAATAATCTTGACTTTGTCTAAACTAAGAATCACGTGTTTTCTGCCAATAAGTTTTCGCACTATACCACCAACATTGTCTTAGCACACTCAAGTGGATACTGTTTTGAAACTTTATCTAATGATACTAAGAAACTGTTTTTTTTTACAGCCTTTGGTTAAATTTTGTCATACAGTTTAACTACATTGTGAGAAAAAAATAGCATTTCAAAGGGATGCCTTCAGAAAGCAAAAGACAAGCTGGCATGAAGAAATAAACAACTATCACATGACACAAAACAGACGGATGCAGTCTCACATAGTCTTCTCAGGTCAAAGAGCGATCACAGAGCAAACAACTTTTTTTTTGGAATTATAATAGTCGGGGAGCCAGAGGGACCACACAGGGTCGCTACCTGATATAACAGATTATATGTCCTGGATATATGACAAGACCAGACATCCTTTTCTTCACCACATTCTAAAAAGTCATTCATTAATCTTCAGGGGTTTCTCTACTTTAATCGCGTGCCAAGTAGCAAGCATACTTTTCCATTACGTCATAAAGGGTATGAATTGTTATTAACGTCCTAAATGAACTGGTGAGCTTCTAAGGACGGCAACTACATGTTTTTGTTAAAGTGGACTCTGAACCGCTGCGTTCAATGGACTCCGGCGGGATTTGAACACTTGACCACACGCACGGAGAGAGAGAGAGAGAGAGAGAGAGAGCTCTAACCTCTTGGCCACCCCGAGGTCATTAAGTCATAAAGTTGCCGTCACTAATCTCGCTACAGTGATATCAACTTCTTCTTCTTCTTCTTCTTCTTCTTCTTCTACTACTACTACTAC
>JAGDQP010009287.1:21155-47089 GCA_022664845.1 Lepisma saccharinum
AATAATAATAATGTAATGTAATATTTATTAGAGTGCTATGAATAGCTACAGGAATTACTGGTTTGCAAATATAATTAGCACTGGTCAAGAAATATAATGAAAAATACATACTTAATGATAGTAAAATCACAAATAAAGCAAAATCATAAAGTTGACAAAGAAATAAACCATCATAAAAAATGTCAGCAACCTTATTGTAGAGTGATCAATTACTATAATGACGAATTGGTCTTTTAGTCAATTTATGTCTATTGTTAGGAGAGAGTACATTAACATGTCTCGTTTGGTACAAAGGTACACAAAAGTTTAAGTTTCTTACAAAATACTCACTTTGCACTTAATTTGTAAGGATTTTATCCAAGAACTTCTTATCAATGTCGTCTCTTCTCTTAGCCAGAGTTTCAAGGTTAAAATAACTACACCAATGAGTGTAGTTATACTTAAAATAAGGTTAGTTTAAACTTATATCATAGAAGTCGGAGGAAGCATCTTTATATGGCCTCAACCTTATCTGTTGAAGTTTTCGTAAGATCATTCCATACATTTGAGGCGTATTCTAGTTTGGTTCTTACTAAAATTTTAAATAAAATAGCATATCTGTTTATATCATTAAACTGATTAAATTAATCAAAAATCAAACCAATATTTTTTCTACATTCGCTGATTAGATTAACATGTGTATTAAAGTTAAATTTGGAATCGAAGATGATACCGAGATCCTTGACTGTGTCCACTTTCGTAATTATATTATTATTAACCTTATATGTACTGACATAATATTGGACTTTGTTGGTATAACTTACAACTTTTGTTTTCTGAGAATTGATTGACATTTTGTTTCTAGCACACCACTGTTCTATGCGATTAATATCTAATTATAAGAGCTTATTATCAACACTGTTATTAACTTCTCTGTAGATCTTTAGATCATCTGCATATAACAATAGATTTGAATGTTTAACTTCCTCACATAGATCATTGATAAATATATTAAACAAAAGTGGACCCAACGGTGAACCTTGAGGAATACCATTAGTAATGAAGGCCTTATTTGAGGTATGATTATCCAATTCAATTCGAAAAGATCAATATGATAAGTAGTTCTCAAACCATTTAAGGTACAAGGGTGTGAGGCCCAAATTACTCAGTTTATTAATCAATAAGGAGTGATCAACACTGTCAAATGCTTTCTCTAAATCTATGTCAACAACATCACATTGCGAGTTGCAAGCTATGAGCTCTTGTATTGAATTAGTTACTTCACATAAGTTAGTGACCACAGATTTCCCAGGGGAGAAACTATGTTGAGAATCGCTTAACAGTTGCCTAAGATTAAACTGTAGATGTTCACTAATAATAGTTTCAAATATTCTAGCCATACAATTAAAAATGATTATTGGTCTATAATTAGGAAGAGAGGCGGCATCACCTTCCTTGTATTAAGGAGTGACCTAGGAGCTCTTCCATTGGTATGGATAAATTCTCTGTTTAAGGGAATTATTTAAAATTTCTACTAATATAGGAGCAAGAAAAGTTTCACACGTTTTAAGAAGCGGGGATACAGTTTCGAGTTTCGTTTTTGCCATCAGCCGACATCCAGATGGCCCTGTTACAAAGCCAAAATCTTACTTGCCTACGGTTTTCACGACTTGGTTCCTTGTCATCTTCCAGGAAGGGTCCACAAGAGCCATTTGTGGTTTGAAAGGACAGAAGAGATCTTGCAAGACATATAGCTTAGGGGCACTTCTCCCATCTCTTCCCTTCCCCCTGTCTCAAACAACTGAACGCCGAACTTAGGTCCAGTTTTGCTGCTTCTCGCTTTCCTCGCACTGGTTGAAAAACAAAAACAAAAAACAAATGCATTGACTTACGAACCAGTGGCTTAGGTAAGGGGGGATATGGTGGATATATCCCCCCCCCCCCCTTAACTCCACCTATATGAACTTGGAAGAGAGTATTTTCGCAAGAAATGGAAACATGTTTGGAAGCATATAATTGTTAGTTTTAAAAAATAAAATTAATTGTAAGGATTATGACTACGTCCGTCTCCATATAATTGTTTGTTTATTTTAAATAGATAAAGGACCGTATTGTACATTCTGCGTTGTAGGTTCACAATTAGGTGAAAGTGGTAAATAACCTTCAGGACAACCAGTAAAATTAAGAATTCAAAAACTTGAAAGAGCATACCAAACGTTTAAACAACAGATTTCTGTGGCAATCATATCGATAGCGTTGAAAAAAAAAAAAGATTTCAAGAGAGTAATGAAAAAATTGTAATTCCTGTTACTAATAGTGTCAACGAATGTAGATCGGAGAAAATTTCAAATATAAAAGCATTTTGCTTCTATGGTTGAAGCAATTATTTTGTAGCCTACGTAGAGAAGAAATAACTAACATACATTAGATATGAATGAAACATGGTTACATTACAAATGAATGAAAAATAAAAATTTCACAAACTGGGAAAAGATGAATTTGCGGTTAACTGTATTTTGTATGGAGCATGTTAGTAACTTTTCACTTCGACCTGACATTATTATGTGAGTGCAATTCTTATTAAAATCAACTCGAAATCGCGACCTTCATGACGCTGGTCTAATATTTCAGACTCACTGCCCGATTTATACAATTTGCTGAGGGAGGGAATTTTTTCAGAAAACAGAGCCAGCGAATACTTTTGCAGAGAGGGGGAAATCCAACCATATACCCCGCTTCAAATCGAACACTGCTGTGACCACACGACTATAGTTTTGGGCTATAAGGAGAGAAGAGTCTAACCATTAAAATCAAACGATTGACATATACAATCAAGTTTCGATTAAGGAATCTGTTGACTGAATATGGAGTTGTTTTTTCTGCATTAGCGAATGAAACTAAATATGACTAATATGAGAACGCTCTCCATTGTTGGTAGCTATCAGCTACGTCAATGATGAGTACGTAAGATTTAAAAAAAATAAGTTTCTTCACGTGATTCGGTCCCCTAACATGGTAGTGGAAGGAGGGTTGTGAAAAAAGAAGGTCGGGATTTAACGAAAACAATTTATCAAATCTCATAAATTTTGGTTTTCTTATTATGATAAGAAAATGATGGTAATAGCAGTTTGCTTGGAAATTTTAAAACTGTAAAAGACATGTGACAGTGCCCTGCTGCAATTTAAATGTATTATGCAACTTAATGTGGAAGTATTAAGACAATTCATATTCGACTGATATTGAACTATTTAGGAACAATTGCAACGCTTGTGTTTTTATATCCCCTTACGGAGACTGCATTTTTGTGACATCATGAAGAGTGTAAATATATCACTTAGAGCATAAAGAAATTACTAAGTATGAGAAAACTGATATAAAAGTATAATTCATGATTTTAAAGAATTAGCCTAATTTGTGTTCGAAGAAATTGTCCAAATTTCTTTATCGAACAATATCACAAGCTCAGATTGAAGGCATGTATTTCTAATTTCTTCCCTATTTTTTATTCAATTGAATTAGAATTTCCCTACGATTAACCGTTATACAAAGGAACACCTTCACTTAGAAGCTGTGAATAATGCCAAAGGCGCTGTTATCAAGTTTAAAAGAACCAAAGAAAACTGTCAGAAGGAAGACAAAACAAGTTGCAGTAAATCAGATCATGGAAGAATCTATGAAAATATCTACAAAAATGCAGAAAATGAGATCCAGTTACAGTATAAGACAAACTCTTTCAGGCATGTATTCAGATTTATATTTTAGGGTGTTTAGGAATTGGGGGGGGGGTTCAAACAGGATCTGATTTTGCAATTGATAATAAGTACATAATCACGCCTAAAATTATGCTAAGATTACAAAGATACCGGAATTTGGGAGAACCCTCTGAACTCTTTCCCTGGATACGTCACACAGCTGTATGATAAATTAGTATGGGTCTAGAATATCCAATAGCTACAAAAATCAACTAGGTTACAAAACTGACAGTATGGTAACAAAAGTGTTACCTGAAGCTTCATTTTTTTTTTTAAATGAAGACACCGAACACGAGAATTCCCTAAGTAAGAACAACTTAAATTTTCCTATAAAATATTCGACACTAATTGAAACTTTCTAAAGGGAAACTAATAAAAACAAGAAGTTCTATTCAAGCTATCAGCTTATCCCATAACTAATATCGTATTATTCAACGTGATTAAAAGAACGATAATATACCTACCGTTAGTCAGGAACATAGTCTCTATCGGACTCCACAACACTCTGCCATCTGTTAACCAGTTGTTGAATCTCCCGCTGAAAAAAAGTCACCGGTTTTGGAGGCAAAGAACTGGGTCACTGATCGTAGCACGACGCCATCCTCAGTTTGCAGTGTTTTCCCGGGAAGGTAGTTTTGCAGGCTGTGAAAAAGACATTAGTCTGTTGGTGCAAGATCTGGTGAAAGCGCCGGGTAGGGGAGTTTCTCCCAGCTACATTTCTTGATCTTAGCACAGGTCCCTCTTGCCGTGTGTGGGCGCGCGTTATCATTGTGGATGAGCACACCCTTGCGATTAACCAGAGCAGGACGTTTCTCCAACAATGCAGTCCGTAGGCGTTCAAACTGCTGACAGTAGATATCTGCATTGATGGTCTGGTTACGTGGCAAGAACTCAAAATGGATTATCCCACGGATATACCAACAAACCCTCAACATCACTTTGCAGGAGTGGTGATCCTGTTTTGGCACAGTCCCCCCCCCTCTGCCGTTTCCGTTAAATGTTATGGTAGAGGACCCACTTTTCACAATCTGGTTACCATCCTGTTAAGCAATGGCTCACGTCTGTGACGGGTGAGCAGGGAACTTCAGATATCAACTCGCTGCTGCTTCTGTTGAGGTGTTAGCGCGTGGGGTATCAGTTTTCAGAGTTTTGACATTCACTCAAAGTCCTGCAGATGACGATGAACGGTTGAATGGGTGACATGGAGTTCGCTGGTCAGTTCTTCAACAGTTAGCATTGCATTTGCCTCCACCTCCACCGCTGGTCGCAGGGTATCAACTCATTGTGCCATATGTCATATGCTACACCCACAATTTTGTTATTAAGTATTTTTTTTTATCATTGATAACTTTTAAGTGAAGTCTATGTAAGATGAAAATGGCTTGACTCCATGTCATCCTTGGGCAGCACCCGCAGTTCGTTCAAGATGTCATCAGGCATCACACCACAGATCAACGCATTGTGTCGTATGATTGAATCATACAGAATGTCAGCTATTTTATTTCATCATTATTTTAGAATAACAGTGGAGCATCTCAACTGTGAGTTGATGTTATAATAAAATCAGTTTTCTGATAAAGGAGGCAAGTGCAAAGAAAGAAGGTAACTGGCAAGTGTACATATGTTTACGATTCTCGATTTGGTTCTCTACTTCGCCGCAGGGCGCACTAACTACCCTCGCTACGTTCTAGTGCACCTCAGGTCCATGAACTACTACTGAGGATCGTTTTCTTAAAGAGAGGTCTCATGCGGTATAATCCGGCATTCTGGAATGGTTTGTGGATCGATATATGGAAAGATACGTCCAGTGTTTCTTTCAGAAGATTGCGTTCGGAGGGCTCGTGGAGGGCTCACGAAAATTATAAATAATGTATATTGACCCCACATTTTAGCACATTATTGATTATAAATAATGTGCTAAAATGTAAAATTACAATCGTGTTACTTAACAATATACGTACTTCCTTAGTTAACCTCCAAATAACATGCGCAATAATTATAGAATGTGCTATTATATATGTATTTCAGTATATGTATGTGTAATACAATTGTTGAGACTAATTCTTCCAGGGCGCGGTTGAAAAACCCCGGTAAAGATAAGATAAAATGAATTTTATGGGCGGTAACAGCACTATGGCTTACGCCAGTCCCGATACGGGGGAAGCCCCTTATCTTTGTCACGTCTAAACTTAGCTGTTATTTGGATAAAATACGAAAACTGAAACAGTAAAATCATATAAAAGCTGAAGATGTGAAAGGTCTTCAGAAATATAAAACACTGGTGTAAATAGCCAAAAGAACGAGAAAGAAAACTAAAGATGTATAGAGTCTTTAGCATAACAATTTAAAAAGCGTGCAGGTTGTAATTTTTCCCTGATGCCTGAGGATTTAATCCTCGGTTGTTGATCCTGAATATTATCCCAAGCAGGTATAAAGACTCTATATTTCTACCCAAATAGGTAGTAAGTAATCACTTACCAGTAGCCACTAGTTTTATGACCCCCCCCCCAGGGTCATTCCATACCAAATCAACCAATAAAAAATAGTTTTTACAAAATGTGTGATATTTGGTAACTGTTCATTCATTAATATAATAAAAAATACAAAACTACATGTTTTTGTCACTTTCGGTTTTTGAGGAATAAATTGTTAAAAATAAAACGGCGGTAGGCTATCGACTCAACGGTCCCGGGTTCGAGTCCCGGCAGGGGCATGGGTGTGGATTTTAACACTTAACAGCTAAAGGCAAATCGTGACGGGCCGAAGTCCAAAGTTACTAAACTGGCCCATATAAAAAATAAAAATAAAAAATAAAGTTTAAGTTAAAAATAAAAAAAATCGACTAATTTTTTACGCGTTTTGAAACCTTTAAGAGCCCGAAACTCAAAAACTATTAAATTGTCCTAGTCAACGCAAACTTCCACCATTTGTTTCAGAATTTCAAGAGCTGTAATTATTACTATAGTAATAATATTACTAGATAATAATAGAGCTGATATATTACTTGATTTTATTAGACCAATCTTTATATTTTTTTTAATTAAAGCAAAACTTTTTTTGAAAAATTCGAAATATAAATTTTTATTTTTCTTGGGAGAAAATATGTTAAATGTGCTTCTGATTAAAAAGTATGTACAAAATTTCATGATGGTATTTCAATGGGATCATGTTGGAAAGAAATCTAACATAAGTACATAGCCATTTTTTTTATAACGTGTATAATTAGCTTAAAAGGCAGTACGCAAAATGGCTTCTAGCAAAGTAAATTTAATTGGTTAAAATGTGATATACAGTATCTTAAATTCAGTTCTAGTGTAGAACAAGCCAAGCTGCCGTAGTTCAGTGGTAAAGCATTGGCGTAGCATTCGAGAGGTCGTTGTAAGATAAGATAAAATGGATTTGATGGGCACTATGGGTAAAAGCACTATGGGTTACGCCCGTCCCGACGGGAGCAAGTTCGATTCCAGCGGCCGACCACCCTGACTAAGGTTTTTCCAGTTTATTTTTCTCAATCACAACAGGCGAATGCCGAGATGGCACCTTCAATATAGGTCCCGGCCCACACCTTCCCGAATTCTCCCCCTTATCACGGCCTGACCCTTAAATGCCTAAAGGCCATAAATATCAATTTTAAAACGGCAGTAAGAATTATTAATTTGAAATTATTTATTTACAGGCTAATCTACCACATTTACTACTTTATTATAATAACAAAGTGGTAGGTTCATTAGCCTCTAAGTAACTAATTTCAAACTAATAATTCTTACTGCCTTATTTTATACAGACATCAGGCTGGACTGATTAGTTTTTACTAGGTTTGTTCTACAATAATTTTAAATTTGAATTACATTTTTGACCTTTAGGCATCTAAGGCTCAGGCCGAGACAGTGGGAAGGATTCGGGAAGGTGTTGGACAGGACCTATGTTGAAGGTGCCATCTCGACATTCGCCTGATGTGACAGGAAAAACGCTGGAAAAACCTCGGTCAGGGTGGTCGGCCGCTGGAATCGAACCTACGAGCTCCCGAATGCCAACGCCATCCTCCAATTTAAGTTCTCTTAATAAGTTAGCTGCATGCTGGTTACCCCTTTTAAATAACTCTCGTATCCAATATCGTGCGCTTATATTTCCTGTTAGACTGGGTTACCAAATAGCTAGCACAAACACCCGCGAAAGGCACTGCTTGCGTCATGATCTCTCACCAAAACCAGACTCTGAAGCCATATATTCGATCTTCGACGACCTTGCTCTGATGAATGAAAGAGGGAGGGAACTCTGCTCTATTTTGGAATGTCTGCCCACGACCCTATAGTGTCATTTGACACCAGCCAGCAGAGTTCTTCTCTACCTCCCCCACGCACACTGGTCAGTGGTCACCACGGAAGCACGAACATAGAAGAGGAAAAGAAACCCTAACGTAAATATGAGCATCTGATGGATGATATGACTAAGACAGAAGCCCATATATTACTATAGGAATTTTATTTTTAATAGCCTCACAAAGAATTTGTACATAGGATGGAGGGGAAAGATACATAAAATGAAAGAGGATACTAAAAAGAAGTATCCTTTCAAGGGTTTTAAAAAATAAGCCACGTTTTACACGAAAAAAGTGATTTTTTTTCTTCTCCGTATTTCTCTCCCATTTAAAATGTATGGCGTCAAGAGCATCTACATTTAAAATTATGCTACAAGGTTAGTTTTGCTCCTAAAATTTCCATTACATTTTTAAATGAAGGAGACATTCTTTAGGCAGTTCTGTATTAGGGCTTTTTTAAATTGACTTTCTTGTTTTTGTAATATGACCAAAAATGTTAGTACACTGTCTAACTGTACCTCTTCCCCTTAAGAACAAAATTTGGTATACCATCTCTGTCGATAGCCGTATGCGCTTTTGCTTTCCTTATGGCTACTGTCATATCTTTAAGGGCAATCGTAGGAATACCGATGTACAGAGTATCTTAAATGTTTGATAAAGTGCCCTTAATTAGTGGACTAGGCTTGTTGAGAATTTGAGAGAATGCTCTTTAAAAACATTAACAATTTGTTGTCTATCATCTTTGTTATTAACGTTAATAAAATTTATCTAAATTAAAAAGTGCTACTCAAACCCATATCAAGATTATGGAAAGCACAGTCAACTTCATCTTGAGTCACCCCGTCCCCACCCTATTCTGATCTTTTTTTTTTTTTGGCGAAACCCATCATGACAATGACTCGTATAATATGTAAAGATTTACTACAAAGACTGGTAGTGATGTAATAAATAATCGCATTCTTGCCTCATTGAAGCAGAGATCATGACTTGAACTCAGGACTTTGAATAACTTTTACTTTTATATTTTCATCTTTTGAATGAATGGTGTTAACCACTTCGAAGTATATAAACCAAGTAACAGGGCAAAAACTTTCAAAATTGCTCACTAGATGGCTCTGGCAGGCTGTAAGACATTTCATGTCATCTTTTTACCTGAATATTGCAATCGAATTATTTCGTTTCTATCTCTCTTGTATTTCGTTATATGTTTCATTTTGTAGGAAAATAAGAATGCCGTGGATTGGAATATAAACGAAACGTAACTCTGCAAGCGATTCCCTTGCACCCGGTGAAGAAATTTATTTTTGTATAAAAATGGTCTGTAATTTTGAAAATTCTTTCTAACTTTAATGACTTAGTTTTATTTACATAAATCCAAATCATATCATTTTAAAGATCAATACAAAATTTGCTTTTCTTCCAAGACAGCTTGCTGTTTACAGCTGGACTTACGATTATCTTGCCGCTACATAACAATTTTTTTTTTTGTATTGAAAAATGTATTTAAAAAATAATGTTTAATACTTCTCCACTACATAACTGCAAAAAGTTTCTTACATTAAAAAATCTCCACATGTAATGGTGTGTCTTGATTTCAACATCAGCAGTGATTAGTATGGGGGAAGAGAATCTTATCATTCCTATGAGTAGTTGATTCACAAAAAATACTCCGTATAAACAAATTTGGCCATGCAGTGATAGTACAATAGCTACAACACTCAACCGGCAACTCAGAGATTCGGATTCGAGTCACCGTCACGGCAACAACAATTTTTTTTTCTTTATTTTTACAACTTTTTACATGCACGCAGTGTTTATGGATCGATAGTTCAGAGTGCTTTATCGACCAAACTTGTCGACTAATTTCTCGGATTCCGGAATGCCGACACTCCGCAATTCCGACTATCTGAAATTTCGGAATTCCGACTTTCTGGAATTTTGATTCTGGAATCCTTATTTCCATTCCGGAATTCCGGAACACAACTACTTGGCACAGAAGTAAGGTACAGTCACTTACAAAAGTAAATGGAGGTTGGAGTTGTAAGAAATAATAGTTCTATCCAGGAGAATTGTTTCACTGTACGCTTGATAGTTAGATAACCATCATGACAGTACAAATATGCACCAAAACATGACATGCCAGGATATTCCTCCATTTGGAGGAAGAAAGTTTGAGCCCTTGAGCATCATTTAGAGAACCACGAGATAGATGGCAAAAATTACATTCACATTAAGTTCTAAGAGATAGGAATTAATTCAAAGTAAAGGAAAATAATAATATGGACATCATGCAGGAATCGTCATTTTGCATTTTAACGAAACATTCAAACACACACACACACACATATACACAGAAAGAGAGAGAGAGGAGGGAGAGAGCGAGCGATAGCGAAAGATCGAAAACGCATGGAAGAAGACGGGGAAAGAGCGACAAAAGAGAGATGAAACAAAAGAAAGAAAGAGCTAAGGAAAATTAGTGGAAGACATGGAAATAAATGAAATTTTAACGCTTCAGGATACACAGCCTTGGTCTTTCCCCCTGCCCCTCTCTCTGTGTTCCGTTTTTCTCCTTTATGGGATAAATCTCTTTCAGTAGCAATCGCCAACATCACTTGCATTGCTTAATTCCTTGAAGAAAGTCATTTGAAATTCAGGCACGGAATCGAACCAAGAACCTTGAGAATGAGAGTCTCACATGCTGACCAATTAGCTACACACACCATAACAAATGTGTTGTTAAATCAGTCATTAAACTCGCTAATGTCAGCGAGTTACGCCGTATACCCTCTGATTAATCTTATATATTGGCATATACCTTCTGCTAAGATGCGTATACCATTTACTGTTCCGGTGAGATTACTACTGTCAAATACTTTTGGTTCCATTTGAGCGGAGGGAAATGTTAATAAGAGAAAAGGATATAGCTACAGGGTGTGGATCAGTATATTATTGCTATCTTTTCACTACCATAATACTTTTGTAGAAATTTGCACAATGGATACAGTCAATTTGAGCAGATATTTTGTGTGCAGCTCTTCAGTAATATGAGATTTGACTTACGATTTCAAAAGCAAGGTAGAAGTTTGACTTTTCGATATATGGAGTAAGTCCCAGCATACTATATGAATATATTTATAAAAGGTGGAACATGTAAGACTTATGTGTTGACTCCAGAAGCCAAGGATACAAGTGAGAGATGACAAACAGAAAGAAGTAAGAGGTAATCTTTTACATATAACCCGAAATATATGTGACACAGAACTGTCATATTTTATGCAAAGAAACCTTGGACCTTAATATATTTCGGGTTCTATCATACAAAGATTGCCTTGAACCTTTTTATCGTTAATGTCACTTGTATCCCTTTACTTCAGAGTCGACAATTCGACATAAAGAATTGTAACTTAATTTGAACTAACATAGATGCTTTGTAGTTGTGCAAAAGTCGCAACAATTTTGTTTTTAATTCCCTCAATGCAACAAATTATACATATAATTTCGTTGTTATTGTCCCATTAGAGTATAATTGAAGTATTTTGCGTTCTCTCTTGTCTTGTAGAAATTAACTTATTCCTTCCCTATATTCAATGGAAACATGATCTCTGTTTAAAGATTCATAAATTTACCGTATACCCTGTGAAAATTCTGGGACTACAGCACTGCACACGCGAATGACATTTCGTAGCATTGTTACTTAACAAAAGTGTAGTGTAAATACAACTTCGAAATCTCCATTTGCAAGTTCGGACCGTGGGAAATTGGTTAAGGCATCGGCTTGTTGAGTGAAAGGACCCGGGTTCAAATCTCGGCGGGTGTGAGTATTTTTTTCTTTCAAAATATATTCTTTCTCTTCATAATTATTATTAATAATTGCTGTCATGCATTTTTCGTAGATTATCCTTGATTAGTCACCATGGGTTAGGGTGGGTTAACTAAGGTCAGGTTCGGTTATGTAACTTTACACTTTCGTTTCTTTCTTTCAAAATGCATTTTTATCTGTTTGTGCGAACCTGACCTTACTTAACCTCCGTTAACCCATGGTCACTAAAAATGCAAGAAAACAATTATTAATAATAAATGTGAACACATCGTGACACATTTTGACAAAATGGATGCTGGAGTATAGAAATAATCCTTGAAAGGGATTCACAAAAGCTGAGGTAAGTGAAAAATTTAACGCAAATTCTATGACTTCCCTAAGTTTGTAAAGTATACTCGAATTCACAGAAGTCAGATACGCCAACCGTACGGAAACCTATTGTGCGAATTAACAGAGGGATGAGGGGGAAATTCCCCCTGGGAGTCTGCACGTGGGAACACGTTAATGCATAATATTAATTTTATCACGTTATTTTCATATCAGCAACATTTCACCCCACCCCCTCCTGTAAAAATACCTTAATTCGCACATTGTGGCAACCTTAAAGAGTTTTTCCAGGTTTTATCCTCAACAAACCGAGATGATACCATCAACTTAGACACTGGCCGCTTTCTTGCAGTACCGAGCGGCCGTGGCTTAGTGGTACACTGGTACGCCTCGGACATGAACGTTTCTGTGTGTGATTTTAACTTAATTCTAAGAATATCAGTATATACAGGTTAAAAAGGTATATCAAATTGAACAAGTAAAACCCGCTTAATGTGAACAAAGTTCAAAAAAAGTTCTAGCGCGTTGGCTTAGCATTCGGAAAGTCCTGGGATCGATTCCAGCGGCCGACCATTGTAACTGAGGTTTCCCAAGATTTTTCCTCACTCATACCAGGCAAATGCTGTGCTGGTGACTATAAAATAAGCCATGGCCATCTATCTTCCCATACACTCTCCCAACCCTATCCTGGCTTGATCCTCAGATGCCTAAAAGCCTTAAAATATGTTTTAAAATATCATACCAAGATTCTTTTACCCCGCTTAAACGACATAAATCAATTCACACAGGCACACAAATCATATATTATAGATGTGAATATACGAATATAATATACTGGGTGTCAGGAATAGTAAGGTACCCCCCGCTCATTCTTCATTGTCAATTCTCAGTGTTACAGCATTGGCGTAGCAGTCGGGAGGTCGTGGCTCCCATCCCAGCGGCCGACCACCCTGATAGGTTTTTCCTCAGTCACACCAGGCAAATATCGTGATTGCATCATCAACATAGGCCCTGACTGTTACCTTCCCGAATCGTTTTCCCATCCCTATCCCGGCTTGAGCCTTAGATGCCTAAAGGCCGTAAATAAAATTCAAATTCATTGTTAATTCAAAATGCATAATGTTAATTACAGGACATATAGATTATGTGAAATTTTAATATATCGTGGGAGAAGATATCGTGTATTTCAATGTAATAGTATTCTACCCCTCTTGTTTAAAAAAAAGCCATAGTTTCCTTTTAGGAAGAGAAAGAAAACTTCACAAGTTCACAGATTAATCCTGGTGTTGTAATTTCCCAGCAAAGATTTTAATGCCCATCTCGCTACAGAGGCTCTCACTCCGCTGCATGTTCGAGTGACATTTCTAATAGCAATTACCACAGGGTTTGGGACATTGCAGGGACCATGCAAACAGGGAGGTTTTCTACTCTTTTCTCCCCTTCTGAGCTTTTCATTCCATCCGGAAGGTGGCATTTGCGTGCATGACCTCCGCCTAGGCTGGAAAAGCCGTCTGCTACTATCCTTTAACTCGCATTCTCTCTCTCTCTCTCTTTGTGTGTGTGTGTGTGTGTGTGTGTGAGAGAGAGAGAGAGAGAGAGACAGAGAGAGAGAGAGAGAGAGAGTATGTATGTGTGTGTGAGCGTGTATGTGTGTATTCGTACGTTTTTTATTTTGATTGAGGGCTGGTAAATTCTTTTGTTCCTTTCTACCTTTGAATAGCGATGCTACCACATAATGGTACTAACGCGCGACCCTCGAGCTGTACGTAACGATACTGGAATGATTGCTTAGTGTCGAAAGATAGACGCCAGAGCAAACATTTAATCTCGTATGTCCACTTTCAGTCTAGTCCAATGTGGATCAAATTTTCTATTCTAACTCAATTTTATACGCTTCTTATCGCTGTGTGACCCGTTTTCAATTTAAGTTTTAATTCCTGAGTATAATCGTATACCGTACTTTCCATGTAATAGAAAATACTGCAAATAATATTTACATTTTTTAAAAAAAAATAATTGTCATAAATAATAAAAACGATCCACACAGCGATATCAAGCGTAAAAAGCTGAGTTAGAACTGAAAATTTGGTCCATATTGGTTTAGACTAAGTATACAAACGAGATTAAGTGTCTTCTCCACTTCCTGGCTTCATATATTCATTAAATGTTTGGCAGCATCAGCAGTCAGTCCAGTGTCGCTTTTAAATATAATTGCGGACGACTCATGTTACTTTAATCGCGGAATCATAATTTTAAAATTATGGCATTGTATCGTCCCATTTCAAACGTATAAACATTGTTACCTCATCAAGTGAATTTATTTATTAGGAAAGCTGCTTTTATAAATAGAAATTTAATATTTTTTCTCAGATTTGCAAGGTTTGTGTACTTCTTTTCTGGTAGTCCCCAGGGAGTCGCAGTTTTAAATTCACTCGTTAAGAAACAGTTACCCCGAGCTAGTAATATTCGTTATAACTTCCTGTCCAGAAGCGTAAACACTGTCTTTGAACATAAAAAGGAAGGATATTATTCAATGCATGAATAAGGTAGTGAAGATGGAGGAAGAGAAAAAATCAAATACAATCCATCGGGTTGAAGTAATCAAGGAAACACTTATTAGCAGTCATTTTAATTTCTGGTTTTCTATTTTAGTAAAATAATGCCTCTTGTGTAAATTTTGTTTAATCAACTTCAGAATCGAGAAATTGACCCTTCCTTGGCACAAAAGGTTATTTTTCACTTTGAAACAAATATTAGACGTATAACAAGACCATCTTGATGGTTCGAATGAAACAACGGGCAATACAAACACGGTATCAAAAAGGAGAAAGAGTGAAAGAATGGAATGGGTAAGGAAGCAAAGGAAGTATGCGGTGTGATTACTTGTGAAGCAAAAAATCGCTTTACATTCATACGGCACGTTATGGGAGCCACGCTATTTACTCCAGAGAAATTTCCGAGATACTTTTGGAATTTTCCAAAACAAACTGTGGAGAAATTATGTTCAATTAACACATTTCTTGACAAAGGAAAACTCTGTCCTTCCGAACTGTCTTCAATCTACTCGGCAGAAGAATGTCGATCAATGTAAGGAGCTGTAGGTTTGTTAGACTTTATAGTTAAAAATAGCTGGAGAAAACATTTAGTGAATCTTCAAAGCTTCTAAAACTAATATTAACAATACCAATAAAAGTCATTCAAATTTCTAGCCACGAAAAATTGTGACAAACTATCAAATTCTATCCTCAATGCCATAGCTACGACATTTTTCCAAGTTTTCTCAAAATCGTAACTAATTGACTAACGTCCCGTTCTTTGAAAATCTAGTCACTTCTTCTTTTGTGTATACGTTACATAATTTAACTCTAGGTTGATGGATTGTGACTGATTAGCTACCCAATCCTTTCACACATAGAAAAGTACAGGCTCGCACCCAGGGGGCTGAGCCCCCGTAAACTTTCCTTGCCCCAATACAAATATTTAATTTTATTTATGTTTCGTAAGCCTAAATTTTTCGTGGCCCTTTGCTCTTTGTGGCTCGCGGCGGCCCTGAGTGAAACACCCAGTGGAGACAACCACCGGTAGCCACTGCTTAAAGATATTTTTTCAGGCTGCTCCTCATTCATAAACCTTTCTCAAGTTTGCGAGGGGTTCCAAAATTCCAAGTTGATTTTCTACAAGAAGCATTTCGTTAAAGAGTTGATTTTTACACTTAGTGTCTGAAGTGCACTATTTCGCAGCGCAGTTTGCTTCTCTTGAGAAGTGAAAGTTGTTCTTGTAGGGAACGAAAATTGTTTTTTGTGAAAGAGAATGTGAGAGAGAATTTGATATGTATTTGTCGAGGAAAAGTAGAAAACACAACAAAAGAATAACATTCATGGTTCTTTTACCAAAAATGCCGAACATACTTGCAAGGAAAGTGTTAAATCTATTCGAATGGTGAAATGAAAAATAAATAAGAAAATGATTCAGTTCTAAATCAATGAAACCGTTGAGCAGTAGGCATTTTTTTTTATCCTGAGCCAATAAGTAATTGTGTGTGGATTCGGTATAGTGTCGCATATAATAATATCCAACATGTTATAATTGAAATATCAATATTTTTATCATTCCAAAATCCGATACCTACAACAAAGTGTGATTTGCTGTAACAATTCCTATCCATAATATTGTTGTCCTACTTGTGCCATACAGCACTGGTAACGATTGAAAATACTACGTTTTATCTTCCTATAATCAGGAAACCTACTAAAAGGCATCGGAAATATAAACATGGCCTAATGTGGAAGTTAAGATGTGCTCATAAAGGGTACAAAACTTATGTATAAGTCGCGAAAGTAGTTAGTCCTTGTTTCTATAGAACGCAATTTTCTGGCCTAAATCAGAGGATGATCTGAGTGAACGTACATAACAGAGAAGGGATCTGTAGGTCCTTCCACTCAAAATCATCCCATGGTTTTGCTCCAAATTCAATGGAAATCATGTTTTTCCACATATCTCCGTGTTTATAACAGGGAGGGTCACTGAACTAAACCATCAACCCTCCCCCTAAAAAAAACTTTATATTTTTTTCTAGCGAATTTGTTCAATTCCACAGAGGTATGAAAACCATGCTTAAAACAACAACAGTAGTTACTCCTAGTATTTATAGAATACATTACAGTTCGAATAACGTGGTTCTCATAATTCTAAATTGCATTGCGTTCTATAGAAACAAGAACGAACTAACTACTTTCGCGTTCTAAACATGGGTTTTGTACCCTTTATGAGCACATCTTAACTTTCACATCAGCTATCTTTCTTTATTTTCCACGCTTTTGATTAGGTTTCCTGGCTATATGAACAAAAAACGTAGCATTTTGAGCTGTTTCCAGTGCTCTTTGGCACAAGTAGCTAAACTGCAGTACTGTTTTGTCGTATTACTTGCACTTCACTTTAAACCTCAAGTGCCATCAATTCCTCCATTTTTACTTCTTATATCAATAACAACGTGCGTCTTGTCGATATTTCTCTATTACATGCCCTTCAGTACGAAAAAAAACCCCTCGACATTAAGTCCGTTATTTCTGTAGCAAATACAGTATGTGTCATTCGTAACACGAAGTGATACAATTAGTATTCCTTCCCATACCTCCATATTTGCATATTCTGAACAACTCGAATACGTATTTAACGAAATATTAATGGCATGCCTTTTCGTAACACTTTTGGATTGTTAGGTGTCGCTATGTGTTTCTAGAAGTGCCTGTGTAAATTATTTGCAAGGGAATTAGTGGTACATACGACTCAATAGTTGGCGGAGGCTTGGAAACCTAAAGTAATATTTATTTTTAAAAACTGTGTTTCATATGTTTCACAGCTTCAAATGATGTAGTGAAGTGCACGCAGTACGTAAGTACTGCGAAGGAAAAGATTGCATCCTAGAAGCTGAATTGTTAATGATATCGAATATGCAAATAAAGGAAATAATAAAACTTCTAAGTTTACATGTTTCATGGGTTTGAATGACGTAATAAATTGCAAGTTATAAAGAAATACCGTGTAGGGAGGCATAGTAATGGCAAATCGCACATGGACACAGTAAAACTTTGGGATATCTATTTTCCACAGGTTTGCATGTTCATGTGAAGTGCAGACGCAACAGAAATACCGTAGATAAAGAGCGAATCATGAAATGCACTTTGTCATGAGTATTAAATAAAAATGAGGACAGTGATTAAAATTCGAGCGTCTTCTGTTTAATGGGTGCGACACTAAACCCAATCTACACGGAAACATGGGCCTATTTGTTTACATGCCACAGATGCTATCCTTGTACCTGCATTCAAACTAAAACCAAAAACCTTTCTTTTTCTTACAGTTCTTCATCCGATTCAAATTATATCTAAATTTTCTGTAACGAAATGTATTAATAATCCTTTCTCGTATTTATAACATAATCACCTCGATATCCTTTCATATAATTTCTTTCTTTACACAGTTTCCTTAATTTAAAGCTGTCGACGGACTGGCAGACCTGGTCTATGCAGCTTACCCAGGTCTTTCGAACGACACCTCAACCACCTTCGTAGCCCTTGTAGTTCCTGATTTGAAAGTTGTCGAACCGAGCGGCCGTAGATAAGTTGTTACAATATTGTCTTAGCAATCAAAAGATCCTGGCAATGATTCTAGCAGCCGTCCTTCCTACCCGAGGTTTTTCCAGGGCTGTTCATCAGTTACACCAGGCAAATACGGGGATGGTACCTACAAACTAGGCTCTGACCGACTACCTTCCAAAATCCTTTCTCTTACCCTATCCTCGATATTCTATACTCGGATTTTCTAGCCATCCCTGTCTTACGCTATTGTGATTCTTTCGTAACGACATGCAATTCAAAATTATGAAAAGTGATAATGGAAACGTTTAAACTAATCATCACGTATGTGTAGTGGAGGGGACAATAGACTGTTAGTAATTCAAAGTGCTTGTACAGTCACGGAAATATGTAAGCCTACTGCGGGAGTCTAACCGGTATTTAGTCTATGGTTTAGTGTTTACTGTTTAGTATCTATTTACCTTATGTTTATGAACTAGATAGGCACCCTTTAGACTAAGCCTTCCTCATCTGTTCCTCAGACATGTCACGACTTAGACGACTTAATCATAACTGCCTGCCTGACCTATAAATATAATTTAAAGAAAAAGCTGAATGTTAGTTTTTATTCAACTCCCGCAGTACATATTTCCGTGACTGGACTGACTCAAAGGCCTTTCTCAAAACTACTCAACCCGTTCAAAAGAGGTTTCTTGCAGTCACTCACAATAGCCTCCGGACAACATAATATCAACCATACCCGAATTAACCTACGTTGTCTCTTTTTGCTATTTTGAGAAATACAACCATAGACAAAGCAAAAGCCTCTGTCTTCTTTCCCCTCTGACCACCCGATTTGTCTACCCCTCGTCCTGACTTGTGGTCGATGAATGGAACTTACAATAATAAATATATGTAGCTTGTAATAAATTATTTATATACATAGCTATAAGTTTACGTTTATAAACAAATGAAAATTACTTTATGTTGTTCTGTTCCTAATTCAGAATCACTACTCTATAGAACTATTTGTTTTCGACGCATTCATATGTTGGCAGTACACGAGGAGGGGAGACAATGCTGTGTTTAATTAACTCTGTGCATATGGAGTTCCTTGCTAAATTATTGTAGGTAAATATTTGAGACTGACGACTGTGCAAGATACATAGTACAAGGTTGTGAATGCATTATGAGAATACCTCAAGAAACCGAGGAAAGAATGTTTATCAGTGATCGGAAAAATAAAGGGTACTGGCAACGCAAAGTTTGACACAGGAACCAGTGTGATTAACAAGAGACTGAGCCCTCCTCCAACCTCTCCTGTCCCTTACCCTGAAGCAGGAAACCTTGTACAGTACGGTACATTTTGCTCATAAATCCATCTGACGACGAATGATAGTCAATATTGTGGGTACCCCACAGAACTTCACATAGGTACCGGCTGAAACCACCCTGAGCATTACTTTCATCAGTTATATTGGTATTTGTTGGTAGTTTCCGGAATCCTTTCCGTTTTGTACCGAAAGTTCATTTTTCGTGGGGTCGCGCTAGTTATTAATGCGTATTTCGATAATCACTTGGTGTATTGTGTTAGGGTCACTCAAGGTTTCAGTTGAAGGTTCTCTTTTCGGGAAGGGCGTAAGCCACAGTGCTGCTACCGCCCATAAAATTCATTTTATCTTATCTTGAAGATTCTCTTTGTTTTCTGCTTAAACAATTTTGAGTTATATAGAAAAATGAGAACAGTAAGTACCCCTTTCATCCTTTGGTACCTCAGAACCCCACAAATTGGCCTATTTTTTTAATTTTCTTTTCACAAATTTTCTTTTGCGATACCTAATTACACGAAGTAATTACATTTCCAAATCTTCTTCTTCTTATACAAAATACCCCAAGAGTCTAAACCCAAACTTCAATCCTGTTAAATACAGTGGTTGGATTGCTGTAATTCTCCGCTCAAAGAATTTGCGTGTATGTACAAATTTCTTTAACAGATGTCCCCATTAACCTTTATCAACATAAAGGAAGTATTTTCTGTAACATGTTAAAACATGTAAGTGCACATTGCAATACTATCAACATAATTAAGAATTAAAGCAACAATTCAAGAGAAAATACCGTTTAAATTATTAATTACTAATTTTTACTTGTATATTTCTATATGTACGCATATCTTTTACGTGCTTATGTAAACTTTTCTCCGTACTTCATAAGCGTCAAGGAAATTTAAATGTCCATTAATTTGTGGATCTCAATCTCACTGCTTAAACTCCCTGCTATCCATGCACAAATAGTGCTAGCTAAAATTTGTAAACACAATAATCTTTCATAATTGGATCAGTCAAATTGACCTCACCCACAAAATATACCCGAAAACAAATATAATCTTTCGGTAGTGCATACAATCAGTGCTCGAAGTAAGTGCGTGTGGGGGGATGGGGAGGCACGAGGAGCACACCGCACCCTTACCTTTTTCATTTTGGATTAGGCGTACCCCTACGTTTTTATTAATGGGAGCTAGTCCCCTTACCTTGTCTAACCCACTTCGCGCACTGAAAGGTTAGTGTTCCATTCTTAAGAAGCGAGATATAAAGAAACAAGTTAGAGCTAGATTCTACTAACGATCGCGAAAGCTCCAGTCCCTTGATAGCATTTAGGCACACAAGCAGTATTTTTATAAAATAGGTTGGCAACACTGACGCATGCAGTGTTTAGGTAGGGAAAACCCACGGTATTTTTCTATTGTGTTGAATAATGTTTATGCCAAGTTTGGCGCAGGTAAGTCTAACTGAATGGAAGAAAATTGAACAATTGTTTTTAATGGGTTGGTAACACTGAACTAATGTAGCAATGTAGACGATTCTGGTTGCTCTGAGTTGGCAAGCTAATACCTTTCAAATGACACCTCAAGCACCTCTCTATACCTTGTAGTTCCTGAAATTTAATTTCTGGACGCGGACGAAACGGAGCAGGGTTTCCTCCAGGATTTTCTGTTTGGAAAGGGGGGGGGGGTGTAAAGTCAAAATTGGGAATGTGTAAGTAGAGTTTTGCACGGTATTTATAGATTTTTGACCGTAAAAAATGTTAAGTTGGAAGGTGTGCTCGAGGATTTGGGGGGGTGACACCCCCCACAACGGAGTCTGGCGGAATGATTGAGAGGGACGGACAGACGGACACCATGAGCGGGATTATAAGGCCCCTTTTGCTATAGCTTCGCTATCAAGGGACCTAAAAACTGTGGGTGCGACTAACTAGACGTCAAGTTAGCCCCACTTTTGTATTCAAGTATACTGGATTGTGGTTTTTAAATTGAATAACGAAACAATTATTGCATGTAATCATTACCTATTTCGTTCCTAGTTCGGCTGCTCTGGCGCCAGGTGGCAAGAAAGAGGTTGAAAGAATGAGTTTTGCATCTATAATTACTTTATCAACGACTCGTTTAATGTTTGTGATTCAAACTGGGGTGGCCGATGACTTGGCTTATATAGATCCAGTACGTAACTTTCAGCCAGTGCATATGAATTGATTTGATCAATACTTCGACTCCTTCGAGGTCTACAAATGGTGATTTTAAAATCAAAAGAAGTACCTTTTAATTTTACAGTGTAGTGTTCAGGCATATAGAGGCAGGTCCTTTTTCAATCGTCCTGATCTGCTCTACTTTTTGCGTTATCATTCGATGTCCCTTCTCCGTCGATTAATATCAAAGTTGGAATACTGAAATAACCTAGCGTAACGTACGTAAACTTAGAATGAAGTAACTTAAGTAAATTCTGTCCCATCATGCAAAATATAATAGCGCTTACGGCTAGCTAGTAACTATGAAGTACAGAGCGAAGGTGAGAATATTCCCGCAGTTTCTCAGTGCGGAATAAGTCAGTGACGACTGACAGATGTATGTGATTAAGTGGTATTGCATTGAATAGATTCGCAGTTGCATTCCTAACTAGGCCCACAAGAACGTACTCAGGAGTTGATTTTACGGGGAGGGTGTTACAGAATGTATTTCGGTATGAAATATCGCAAACTTTGAATCTCGAGTCTGGGGTCTTTATCCCACGAATTCTCCTAAATGCGCCCCCTGTAACACCTTAACTAGCCGGAACTCCCAAAGTTGGGTGGGAATAAACTAAAGTTATTTTTTTCTTTCATATACTGTATATTATCCGAAGATTATGATACTTGTAGAAAACGTAAGTTGCTATCCTAGACTGGATTAAGGCCATGCGTCTATATCTCTTTCACACACAAACTCCATTTGGCGATCCGCCACCCCACAAAAAAATTACAGGAAGAAACACTGGTTTCATTAACAGATAAAAACAACTATACAACAATTCGTTAATCTCGGTACAACAATGCAAGGAACTCACATAATATAGGTGACCTTGTAATTTGAATTTAACTGCCAGGCGTGAATGTTATTAATTAGATAATTGCCATGCTCAATATATTGAATTATAGTGAAATATTTCAGTTCCCGGTACCTTAAAAAGAAGAAAAAAAGAAACAGTCAGCTGACTGTTCCTACAGCAAAACACGTGAAATGAAAAGTAAAACAGAAAATAACGATTTGACCTTCAATAACCATGACCTTTCCCCCAAGCGAATGAGAATTATCGACCCGAACACTTCAACCATCCTCCCCCTTTCGCTGTCGCTTTTTCAACGATCGTTGCCCTCAACCCAGACACGCTGCCGTCGCTAGAACAGAAACGAAACACAGAACACGAGGTAGAAAAGAAAATCGCAAAAAGAAATGTCGATAATGGGTCAAATAAAGACGCAATATTTCGCAGTAGTGGTGTAGAAATGTGTTTCAAACAAAATATGTTACAAGATCCGCTTTTGTGTCTATTTGCGTAATTCTGAAACGAAGTCTTCCATGAATCTTGTGTGGTCGACATGCAACATCGACGATTCAGTGTAAAACGAATTTTTAAGTTCGTTCAGTGTTTTAGTGTTGTCACAGAATCAACCCTTAGTTGTGTCACCGTTCAACAGAGATGGCTACTCCACGCAAGAAGAAAGACACGATGCGGGTCTCCAAGTAAGTTATCATAACAATAAAATTATAAGTTAATTATTCCTATTTGGCGTTTATGTAAATTGCTTTTGGCTCGTCACGTTTCTTGCCTCTGTATGTATTGGAAGAGCAAACCAAGAAGGGAAAGAGGCGTCTAGGACCATTATTTAAAGGTTATTCCATAATGCTTCTTCATCCACTGCCTAATTGAGTAATTTACTCCCACTTTCGGTGCAAGTTGTCGCTGGTTCGATTCTGTTTAAATACTGAGTTTATTCATGGCTTTTCGGTACCTACGGCTCAGGCTGGGATAGGGGAAGGCAAAGGATAGAGGAAGGAATCGGCCAGGACCCTAGTTGAAGGTACCATCCCGGTGGCATTTACCTGGTGTGACAGGAAAATCCCTAAATACACTCAGTCAGAAAAGCCGGTCGCTGGGATCGACCACAGGACCTCCCCGCCTGCAACTCTCTACCACTGAATGACGGCTGGTCGGTCGATTTCATTCGAGTTTGACTTATCATTAGTGTAAACTCATCTTAGTGCTTACGAATCTTCAGAAAACACCTAGGGATCAATGATTCATCTGTTTTCCAATGATCTTTTTATTCCTTTCTTAAACGCCAAATAATATTGCCTGAAGGGGGCAAGCGTCCAGGGCGGCATGTTTAGGAGGCGGCAAACAGCTAAAAATAAGAAATAAAAGCTCCGAAAAGAAGGAAGTAAAATTGTATATTAAATTGAAATAGACCTAAACGTGTTCAAAATTTTAATACCGGCGTGCTGAGACATTTTTTATGTTATTCCATACAACCTATCTTCATCTCTAAAATTTAAAACCGCGATTCAAGTCAGATAGGCAGGTTTACTGCTTTACTGGAGTTAGCAGTAGGGATAGGGCCTAGCTATGCCACGACAGGCTCCAGAAGAAGATAACGAAAGTACACTACGTGATACGAGACAATCTTGAGGTCGTCGCGTCGGCCGATCGTGTTGTTTCGCTTTAAAAAAGGAAAGAGCGGTAAAATTTAACTTTGCCCTCCATAGAAAAATTTCTAGATTCGGCACTGTGCCTAACATGCTTATATATTTTAAAATTAGTTACAAACAAGGTTGTACACATTCATTCAGTTTTGATTTATTTTTTAAGGTTCAGGATAAATTATACTTGAGAAATGTTAATCATATTTTGCGGAAGATTTTGCTCTCTCGCTCAATGACTTGAGCATTAAACGGTCTTAACAAAGACGCACAGAATGCGATCGTGCTAACCTCTCGGCCACCCTGAGCTCATGCCTCTTGAAAGGAAATTTATATTTTCAAGGTTCACAATAAATAATTTTAATATAGGTCCTTTCTTTCCGTTAATAATATGAGAATGCCTATAAAGAATTATATTCAGGCATACAGTACAGAGATCGCTCACTACATGCTGTATTGTTTTTATATAAATTAATATTAAGTACACCTAAAATGCAAATTATAAATGCATTTTGTAATGCATACACATTTTGGTTGAATGCAATTTTTATTTTATATAGCTAAAAGCATTTTGCATACAGTACAAAGATCGCTCACTCATGCTGTAAGCAAACAAATTTCTCGTGCCAAATCGCCTGTTCTATTACCCATAATTTTAAGTTCAAATCCAAAATTCTTCGTGCGAACTAAAAACAGCTCTCAGCAAGTAAAACGCAAAGAACGCTGGCTAAAATTCAGGCACACCTACGACAAAAGTCGAAAAAAAATCTGAAGGTACTGCAACGGTTTCAAGATTGCGGCCCAGGATAAGGAAGATCTGATCTGAGGCTACAGATACGTGGAAGAGTATCACTGTAAAATATTTAAAATGCTATTATATAAAAACCCTACTATAACCGACTAATTCAAATATCAATATGGTCTGGTGCAACGAATTTTAACGCATATATAAACATCGAAACAACGCTTCAATCAAAAAGGAATGATGACTGCCTCTGGTTAAACATGGACAAGGGTAATGATTGGGCAAGGATCTGCCATATAAATATGCCTTCCTATAAGTCCAAACTCTGGACAAAACACAATCTGAACTTCAAACTAAAGTGGGATGACTAGTTACGTAATTAAGGGGCTTTCGGCATCGAAATTAAATTATCAGCTAATTAAAAAAAAATCGTAAATATCTCCTAACGTATTAAAGTTAAGAAAAAGTGCATATTGAAGTGCCGTAGACAATATGATTGAAAATAAGAAGGAGGTTCATAAATTTACATATGTTTCTTCCAGAACCAAGGAGGAATTCGAACCATAACCACTTCTGAAATATAAAAAATATTTTGTAACGAACAATATCACCACTCTGCTGCCTTCATTCTCAGAAAAATCTTACACCATAGATTCGGTTTCTCACGAAAGTTTTATCTCTGTCTTTTTATAAACGTGATTTATTTAAAAGGGCGGTGGAAAAGGAAGTAAAATTTAACTTTGCGGCCCCGTAGGAAAATTTCTAGATACGGCACTGCATCGCGACGTGATCGGTTGATCCATTCTAGGTACTGCGCAGTACTTTCCTATCTGTTACAGCTTCAAACAGCGGGGAAAAGACGACCTGTAGTTCTCTATCTCTGTTAGAAAAATATCTCATTATGAAAAA
>JAGDQP010009287.1:47489-59791 GCA_022664845.1 Lepisma saccharinum
TGTTATGCACTGTATTATCCGTAGTTTCTCTTCCATAAAAAGAAACCCATCCTTTCGATTAATTTATATAATCTCCCCCCCCCCCTCAAATAGATATTTAATCCGCCCTAAATACTTCAATGACCCAGTTTGCGTCATAGCCCACCCCTGCCGTAAAAACACTTTTAATTTACTTTTTTTTTTTTAGTCTTGTTTACTATTTAATACTAGTAACCAAAACGGCGCAGAAGCCAAGAAAAATTAAATAAAACTAAAAGTTTAACTCTTTGCAAATTGCAAAAAAATAAATAAATAATTTTAAACCTAATTTGTATTTAATTATTTTAAACAGAAAAGAAAAACTTAACTTTATACTAAACTGTAAAAAAAAAAAAAAATCTAAAAAAAGGCTTCCCACTTGAGAGTTTTTGTAAAACTTTGTTTTTGTTAAAAATCATGTTTTCACTCCTTCTTAACAATAACTTATTTTTTTATTTCATGTAGCTAAAAACATTGTCCATTTTAAATAGGTAAAAAAGCTCCCGTAGACGAAAAAATTTAGTTAAGAATCATTAAACAAAAATAAACATTGCCAAAAACGATAACAAAAGCAAACTTCATCCAAGCCATAGCCTAATCGCATCACTAATATAATTTAGTATAAAAGCTCTCTCGTAAAAACACTCTCAATTCACTCCCTTTGCTCTGTCTACTATTCAATTCTAGTAACCAAAACGGTGCAGAAGCCAAGAAAATAATCTAAAAAAAATAAATAAAATAAATACTGTAATTCTATCTCTTTGCAAATTGAAAAATTTCTCTATCTAAATTCTTAGTCTATTTTGTATCAATTATTTTAAATAAAAAAATAAACTTTAAATTTTAACTGTAAAATTAAGTCTCTCACTTGACAGTTCTCTGTAAAATCTTGTTCTTTGTTAAAAATAATGTTTTGGCTACCTGTTAGCAATAACTTAAATCTTTTGTTTATTTAGTTCACTCTTTTGTAAATCAAGAACCTGTATCAAAATTGTACTACCAGTATTAATAACTGTAAATAAATGTCATTAACTCATTGTCATTATCATCTAAAAAAATAGTTTTCTTTGCTAAATACAATTAAGCTTTATTTAGTAAATTCTGGTAACTCCGTTTAACATTAAAAAACCTAAACGTATATTCTTTTTTTTTAAAAAAAAAAAAAAACTAAACGGCAGAATGCAAACTGTGAATGTTATAAGCATGAAAAATTAAAACGTTTCTTCTAAAGAAAGGACAAACTTGCAGTCTGCAATACTTGCACAACCTGCACAGTTCTGTGCGACTGCATCACATAATAATGTTTACTATAGGGATGTCCAGATCCGGATCCAAAAGGTCGGATCTCAGAGGATCCGGATATCCGAAACTTGCATCCAGATACGGATATCCGAAACTCGGATCTGGATCCGAATCTTCGGGGTTTTGGAGATCCGTTCCAATGGATTCGTGTGATTTCGGTCGCAGATTCAAAGACCCAATATTCGGACTTCGTTATTATGATTCATCTGAAACTGCGATGCCGAGATGATAAATTATGAAAGGCCCTGACCAATACCTTCCTCATCCTCTGCCTACATCATCCCGGCCGAAAATGATGAAAAGTCATAAATAAAGCCGATGTATCTGAAACTTGAAATATATATATTTTATAGAGATAGTTGTGTATTTGATTCTTATTGTTTTCCTGTCCAAAGTTAGTTCATAGGAACATTTTTAACGTCCTTTATTTTTTTTCTAAAATACATGCTTTATTTCTCAAAGCAAATGAATCTGGGAAAGGAGTTTCCTAATTTTTTACATTCCTGCACGCTTAAAAGGGGAGGGGAGGACATGTTTTTGTTCTTTCCTTTTAACAACGCAATTATTATTACGTAGTGACTGATATCCACGTCACAGGGCAAAGGGTAGGAACAGGTGTTGGTTGTGATGGGTGTGGTTAGAAGAGACAAGAAGGTGCTGTCGAATTATTAGTTTTCCTTCTCTCTCTCCAATGTACGTATTAGTGACACAATATTATATGATTGGTTTCAAAAGC
Source organism: Lepisma saccharinum (assembly GCA_022664845.1). Lineage (NCBI taxonomy): Eukaryota > Metazoa > Arthropoda > Insecta > Zygentoma > Lepismatidae > Lepisma > Lepisma saccharinum. The sequence goes on from JAGDQP010009287.1 coordinate 49,546, forward strand.
ACTAGTCTTGCAATCCATGTACTGTACAACTCAGCAATTTCTTCTCTCTTTCTATGATTCTGCTCTCCCTCTCTTCTCTCAATATTCCAAAATGAAGAGTAAAAGAAAAAAAGAAGACCTATCGTTTGGTAGCCGAAAAATCACCCAAAATACGAATTAGGAAAGACTACAAATGATGTGTCCATGCCCCAGATATCCGAGATCCTGATCCGTTTGGCTATCCCTAATGTTTACCATCACTAGAGAATGCTAGTGCATATCCAATAAACTCACGTATTGCCATTTCACACAATATACTAGGTTGATAACACTGACCACAAGATGGCATTACTTCTTAACTCCTAATATCAACTGTATTGATACAAATCACTTTCCGAAAACTAAATTTTATTTTAGTGTAACGTTTAAGATTTATGGCGAAATATTTATTATATTTACCATTGCAAGGAGTCAAACCTTGGCTTCAAGTTGCAAATCCTGTATTTCGAGAATGAAGTGGAATTCGACCCATGTTTATATTAACTTTTTTTCTTATTTCGATGTCCAGATTCTCCTGCCAAAGTTTGTAAGCAACTTTTCTTTCCATCCTGTATATACAGTCTTCTTCTTTCTCTCCGTCTTTTCCCACCTACGTGTGGTCGACATTTCTGATGAGCCTTCTCCACAAAGCTCAGCGCTGAACTTCTTCCTCTCGACAGACCTTTCTCCCCGAGATTGTTCTTAATCCACCCGTTTCCTCCTTGCCTCCCTCCACTTCTATTGCCATCACTCTGCTGAATACATAGCCATTTGTTGTTCTCATTACATGCCCTACCACTGCAGTCTTCTTTCTTGTATTTTCTTAGATATTTACTGTCAACACAACAGGCTTTATAGCCCAATTAGAGTGTCGATATTTACAATGCTCATTAACAGACATTTTTATTACGATATCTCTAAATGTTTTGAAAGACATATCACATATATCCAATTCGATACAAGTTCTACACATTTCGTTGTAGATAGTACATATTCTCCAGATTGGTGACTTCATCATTATATTGCCCTTGCCTTTTTGCAGTGGAAGAAGAGACCAGTGTTGTCTACTCGAGTTTTTAATGACGGGACACGAAACTGTAATAATGATACTAAGTCTGTGCAGTCTAAACCGTTCTGAGTTATTTTCCTAAGAAATAATAGATCAGAAATGCTACGCCTTTGCTCTAACGTCTGAAAATTAAAGTTCTTAACAATTGTATTGAAATTTTGTATCAATTTTCAATCTAAATTGTATTGAAATTTTCATAAGTTGGATAAATCCGAGTTAGTTTGTGGGTTGGAAATTTAAGAAGTTTTGATTGTATTTTCTCTATTTGATGCCAGTTTTTTAGTTGATGTGGATTCCAAATAGTAGAAGGATATTCTAATATGGAACGAACATAAGCATTTTCTCTAACATAGAAACGTTATTAAACTCTCTTCCCATCCTTATTACAAATCCTAGCATTTTAGAAACTTCATTTGTAATATTTGCTATGTGGCTGTTAAACGTCAACTTCATATCAAACGTGACACCTAGATCTTTAACTATATCGGACCTACTTAATGCATACTTATGAATTTTATAATCAAATCGATAAATTATTTTTTTCTTCTACTGAATGATTAGGTTAGGTTATCTCTACAAACTTGGTTGTTCCTCTTATTCTCACATTTCTCACTCTGTCTCTTCTTGTCATCCCACACATCCAGCGTAGCATTCTCATTTCAGTAACATCCAATCTCTTTTCCTGTGCTTTCTTTATCGCCATATATAATTTCGCCATCCCTCTTGCATTATATGTGTTATTTCCAAGTCCAAATCACCATTCTCAGTAACAGATGAGCGGCCAAAACATTTTTTAAAAAATATTTTATTCAATCACTTCTCCCTTTTCTTCTCCGTTAAACACAAGATACTAATCTTTAGGCTTATATCTTCCAGAGACTTCCTCAAACTCTCTACTTTCCTTTCAAGTACACGAAGACAATAAAAAAAATTCCCCTCAAGAAATTTCGAATTTATTTTAGTTTCGGAGTTACAAGCGCTCCAAGATAAGTCAGCATCAGCAGAAAAGACGTTGACATAAGCTGGCTTGGTTTAGCAAATTACAGTCGAAGTAGTACCCAACACAACATGTATTTGAACAATGTTTATGGTTGAAGAAATACCGCACAAACGTTTTTTTAACCTAACGATTTCCTTGTCAAGCAATGCATATGGTTTAACAGGGCAAACTTACAAACCCCTCTAAGACGAATTCCTTAATCATAAAGATTGCTTAAATAGATGTTGGGTGCAACTTTTATTGTGATTTATTAAACCGACACAACTTATGTCATTGCGTGTCGAGATGGCGTCATTTGTAACAATACCGGTCTAACTTTGAGTACCCGAAGCCCGGAAACTAGGTATATTTCGAAATATCTTCAAAGGAATATATGTGTATATACGTATAAGGATATAACATTTTGTCACTCCAATGCATACTATATTATTGTACTATTCTCGTATTTGGAAGAGTTCAACTTCAAAATTCCGGGACAATTTTTTGCTGAATTATATTTTAACTGGTTTCCTTCAGACACATAAAAAAAATACGGGATGATATCTTGAAATTATGTCAGGACCTCATTCCTTCTGACACGTACAAACGAGCACGTATGAGTTAACACAGCCTGTAGCCTAACTAAGATCCAGTCAAAGCCATAAACATAAAGTTTCAAATTCAGACGTTCACGTTGCGGCCTTTGGATTAGCAATAAATGGGTCTGAACACCACGGCTGACTAGGTTTCTCAGAGTTTTCCTCAGTCCCACCAGGAGAATACTGGTATGGTACCTTAAGAAAGGCCTTGGTCGAAACTTGCCCTATCTTTTACCTACCCTATCCAGGCCTGAGCCAAAGATTCTAAAAGGCCATAAATAAGTTCAAATTAAAAAAAAAAAATCAACAAAGCTTCAACATACCATATGATTGCAGAAGTGCAAAGAGAATATTGCAGCTATTTCGTACTTTAAGTGAGTAGTATTCAAAAATTTTACCCAGTAACAAACATTGGAAACATTATATTAAATAAATGTAAACGATCCTCTCTCTCTCTCTCTCCCTCCCTCCCTGTCTCTCTCAGTCAGCTGTTAGGTGAGGTTGACACACAACATCGGCTTAAAGGGAAAGTATATCGATCCCAAACACGCTGCTCGTGGTTTTGCGCTCATTCATGTGGTCACGTCATTACAACAGACAACCCCACCATGTTGGAATATTGTTTTTACATGAATTTTGATTTGAATTTAATTTTCTTTATTGTCTTTACGGAACTATGACAGGTAGATTTATTGAATGAAATGAAAATGTCAGATGTGAAAAATAGTTATGCTTTCACACATGCATTTCCCGGCTGATTTTGACTCCTCTTAGATTTCAACGTAATTATTGTGAAATTGGGCATTACTGTCGGTTAGTGTTGCAAACGGGACGGGACGAGTCAGAGAAATGTCTGTACAAAACGAGACGAGAGAGAATTCTCGTAATGTAAACTACTGGCTGAACAGAGACCCACTTCGCTGGTTCACTCCTAATTGATAGTCATGCTAAATTTTACCACTTAGAGGTAGTCAACCCGTCGAACAGCATTGTAGTGTGGGTTGCCGCGTGCTTCGCTTTAAAAATTTTCATTATTTACCACCGCTATTGGAATTAAATGGATAATTATATGGTTGATTATATCTGAAGATAATAATTTTAGAATCAAAGTGATTTGATAATTCCTCAGACGTGTCCATTGTCTGATCATGTACGAAAAAGCATTCCAATCGGTCAAGCAGTTTTTGCGTGATGACAACACAAACACTGTTACTTTTATTTTGATATATATAATATTTCGATAGGAGACATATTCTAAACAAAACATTTTCGAGACAAGGTAGATCCAATCTTGTCTCCTGGGCAACATTCATGGCATTCAAGCTAATAACCAAGAATATTGCTGCTAATTCGCATGTCTTATCCGCATCAAAATGAAGACTTAAAATGTCATCTCCCAGTCATCACAAATCTACCAATAGATTGAAAATAATTAATGATTGGTCATATTGAAGCGTATTAAGATAAATGTTGAATATGAAGCCTTTCCGAACCTGTCTTTACTAATTATGTGTTCAAATATCCACGGAGGATGTTTTACTCCCACCCGCTTCAACGTCTCTGACATTGTATCATTCAACCGCAAATCTCGAGAACACAGTTTTGATTGGCTGGTAGGGTATACTTCTAGTTGACGCAGGCGGGCAATAAAGCTAGTCCGTTCATGTTTGAATAGCATTTAACTTTTTTTTTCTTTAGCCAATTTCCATCTTGCATAATTATGCTAACAGAAATTGTCGGTGAACTTTTAACATTCTTTAGCCTATAGCTTTACAAAATATTAATACTGTTTTGTAATATTTCAAGCAATGTAAAAAAAAGGTAAAGCTATTCCCTGTGCGATACGCAGGTGCCGTGAACGGCGCATGGGGTATGTGGAAGTAGCGCTCCACATATTGACCTACGGTACGAAGTAAGGTGGGGCGGTCAGTCCCACGCTCCACCGTCTTTACTTTCCCAAGGTGCCCAGGAGTACCAAGGACACTCTCATGGTATGATTTTTTTTTTTTTTTAATATGACACTTTCGGTGAATTTTCGTACTTTTGCTTCTTTGTTTCGAAAGAGGAAGATGGCAAAACACTTCTTATTAATTTACTTCCTGTCAAAGTCGTTACCAAAATTCAAACCCAAAACTAATCCATAGTAATAAATGGATTCAATGAAGCTTGTTTATTCTTTTTACAGCGGTCAGACTTGCGTATTCCATTCTTGTTTCTTCCTAGGTCAGATGCCGCCATTCGTGGAACCAACTACGAAATCTCCCGGAAACAAACTCTTCGTACAGATTCATAAGTTAGATAGTTCATAGATGTATAGATTTTTATTTTAAAAATGGAACATTTTTTTTAAGAGTATGTAGAAAATCCATGTAGTTTGGAGCTTTTCAAATTCATGTTTTATTTTTCGTTCTTTTGTAAGTGACCGATAACATTGCTAACTTCAAGTATGATACATATTTCCCAGTCACCCAGTTACTTGAATTTTAATTTAGTATTATTTTATTTAAGGTCTTTAGATCCCTTTGGCTCAGGCCGATTGGATGATGATGAGAGAATTGGTGGAATAAAAAAGTGGGAGGAAGCGGGAAAATCCTGAGAAAACCCCCACACACGGTGTTTCTCCAAATACAAGGCCCACATGGTACAAAACGGGATCTAACCGAAGATTCTATCCACTAAAGGTGGGAGCTCTACTTCTGAGGCACCGCGACTCACTTAAGGTTTAAATATCAGCATGATTTCAGGTATGATTTTCAACTAAAATATGATTATCAACGTTATTCCGAAACTCAGACCTTTACCCTCCTTTCTTCGAAACTCCTGGCGCCAATGTCTACAAGTAGCTGGCTTGCTGTGATGGATTGGCCGCTCCAAAAATATTACTGGTTCTAAATAAAAATCTCCTTTTATGTGTTTAAATAAGAAATAAAATAATGAGCCGTGCGCCCATACAGTTTGTGGCTGGTGGTGCTTTCGCTAGAAGACATTAATTCCATGGTATTTTTGTATTCTGGGATCGGCAACGTTTATGCTTTTGTTTGCGGCTCTTTGCCGTTTCTCCTGTTTTAACCTCTCTTCCCCCTTTTATCTTCTTTCTTTCTCTCTCTCTCCTCCATTTTATCTTCTTGCTTTCTCTCCTTCCCTCTATCGCACATATACACACAATTCAAGCGTCTTAAGGTTATTACGATCATGATTCAGAACACATTTTAAACACATGACGTCACTGCGTATGACATCTGGCCTCATTGTACGAGTAATCAAGTTACAAACATTGAATTACACTTCTAGAGAAAAGAAAAAAAGTCATCTGATATTTTAAACAGCAAAAAAATGTCAATTGAAATAACAAAAAAAACTTAACATGCAAATTGAAACATTTGATGAAGTAGCCATCAGATTTCATTGTTACCTCCTTAACCATCCTGTAATCAAATAATTGATGTGAGAACAAAGGTTTCTTTCTTAGAGAGAAGTGAAGAAGGCAATGCTACGTTTCCAATATACATACAGGGTGGGCAAGGAAAGTTTCTGGGACAGAATTGTGCCCTGAACAACATATAAAAGTCTAGCATAATATACGGTGCCGTTTCCCGCCATTTTCAGGCGCCATATTATTTTCTCATCTTCAACACTTTTGGTTGAAATATCGATAATATTTTCTCATAGAATGAAGCTAGACACTTCGTTCTGGCGTCAAATTGAAGCCAATAGACGGTATAAGTAACAAAAGGTGGTATAGCTCTGATATACTGCCGCCATATTTAAATATGGCGGTTGTTATTTCCAAAATTTTGTTTTGTTCGCGTCTGAAAAAATTAGATGCTTTTATCAGTGGGCATTCGTCTTCTGAGGTAGGATCAGAGGTGGCCTTTGTTCCTGCGAGGCCCTGGGTGAGTTGGCGCCGTGGGGCCCTACTATTTGGATTGGGGGCATTCGCTCAAACACACTTTGTAGGTTTTTGTGTAATAAAAACTATTGTTGTAAGACGGATTGAAGTACAAACTGTTCTAAAATAAAACACAGGAAACTAGAATGCTTACTTAAAGAAAAACAGATTTGCATCTGTTCATCATTTGACTGAATTCTTCCATCAAAGAAGCCATGTCGTTTTCGTTTCACAGAAGGGCGAGACGGTCAGTCTCTGGTGGGACATGGTGCTCCTGAGGTATATTCTTCATCAGTTTTAATCTTGAAAAACTCCTCTCTGCGGATGCAACCGGTATTGTGCATAATATTCGTAAAGCAATGTCTACGTTAGGGTAGATTTCCTCCAATTTCTTTTCACTGATATATTTAAGGCCTATTTAACGTACCGTACGTTATTTTCGCCATCAAAGGCTCGTGAGAACATCTTCAATTCTTCACACAGTTCCAGTCCATCCTCCATCTATGCTACTTTTTTCTCCGGCAGTTAATGTTTGCTCTAAATCTTTGCAACACTTCATAAGGTCTTCGTCGCTCAAATTTGTATCCTGGTGTGTGTTAATACTTCTTCACAGCTCCGTCGGATGGTATAAGCAATTACATAGAAATGTTCTATTTTGAAGCACTCTTGTGCAGAAAGCTCTCGGTCCTCGTCCTTAGTTTCATAAGAGAATTGTTTCTTTTTCTTTATTCTTCTGACAGTCTTGAAAATGGTTTTAATTCCCACTTCTTCCGTCACTTCTCTCGCTGTCACCAGGGTTGTCTGAAAGTTACTTTCCCGGTAGTCTTCAAGCCATTTCAGAAACACTTCCAAGTGCTTCATTGTCATTTTCTTACCTTGCCACACTTTACTGATGACATTAATCTTTGTAAGGAGTTCGTTACCACATTACAAGGGAGATGACAAATTCGTAAGTTGTTATTTCTGTTTCTAGTGACTGGCACTCACTGACCAATACACAGTGTGTACTTCTTTCAGACAAACTTACACGCTCTTAAGCTGGTATGTGACTACTTTGACGGATTCTATTTTGCATTCCCACCTTGTTTCCGAGAGAGGTTTCAAAGAAAATTATACATGTTCTTTAAGAATAGCCCATCTTTCACCTGATCCAGAAAAAAAGTGTGTACAGCCTCTGCAGAATTCCGAAAAAGGACTTAGTACGTGCACTACCCCAACACGAAGCTCCAGTTGTGACTTCCACAGGGCACAAAAAAAGGCGAGAGGATTTACATTAAGAATTCTTCTTTGCACGCCGCTTCTTTTTCCACGCATGCTTGCACCATAGCCTTGGCATCTGCAGTTTTCCAATGATAATCCCATTTGTTCCATTTCGGTGAAAATATAACATGCTAAGCTCTCAGTTGTAGTTTCCGTGACAGTTATAAAGACCACAAAGTGCTGTTCGAATTCGGCTGTGGTTTTGTTAATAAAACGCAGGGAGTGTCAATGAGAGATGCTCAACACGAGCGACATCTCGAGTGCAGTGAACAATAATTGAAAAGTACTTAACTCTTTACAATTTCAGCTTTTACGTTAGTTGCAAGTACTAGTTTCGTAAGTACATTTTGGATATTCTTTCCAAGGTAATGGTCCCTAATTTCCTTGTTTATCATTTGTTGCAAATGATCTCGCAGACTTGGATCAAATAAAAATATCAACTTGACCAAATCTAAAAAAATAGCACTAGAATTTGAATTCAGTTTCTCTTCGTACCCCCTGAATGGTAAATTATGATATGCTAAATATTGCACGATTGCGAGCAACCTTGCCAAAATTTCTTCCTAGCGCTGCTGTTCTGCTTGAATTTGAGACATGGTGTCGATAGTGGTTACGAGTTTATGTCCATTTTCTAAATCTAACCATTTCAATACACATCCTTTGTGGAGCTTGCTCGTTTCGTGGGATTTCACATATTCACCAAGGTGCTTCCAACCACTCATTCCCCTATTGGAACCGAAACTTGTACTTACACAAGAAAACAAACGACATGCAAAACAGTAAAGTGCATCCTTTGCTTTGGAATAAATCATCCAACGCCTGCCTTGCTTCTCACTAGAACTTAGAATTCTCGTATAGTGAAATTCACTAAAACGCCGTCCATTTTCATTCAAGGGAAACACATCTACTTTCGCTCGAGGGTCCTTACACACTGTCATAGTTCGCTCCTTGTCACTCATTTGCTGTGGCCACAATCTTGTATTATTCTGCATATTTCCATTAGATGTTTGACTTTCGTTTGCTGGTGACTGCGCTGATGGATGCGAAGTTGCGGATGCTGACGAAAGCGATGAGTCCACAACTGCAGTACAGGCTGTGGTACCTCAACTCTGCTGCTGGGTCCCGCTTCTACTTGACTGCTGATGTATGTTCATGCTCAGTTCTACAAACGAATTCACACACTAACAATTTTTCTATCTCTTTCAGTTTATAAATGTTTGGGCAATGATCCACGAAGTTGTTCTTCTAGCTCTTTCGGATTTTTTTGTACTTCCTGATTCATATTTTCTACCGATACGCGAAGTTATGTTTCTAAACTGGTCACACAATAAAACAATATCTACAGATTTCCAGGCTTCACGCGACACTCCAATTAAAAGATCCAAACCGAAACATTTCGGCCTTTTTTTTAACCAACAATTAAACTGAAAGTTATTTTTTTAATCCTCCTTCACATCACTATTGACTACCTTTGGAACGGAGAAAAGATATACACCACTAAAGAACGCAGTGTTTACTAATTTTTTTCCCCCGCACCCGGAGGTACGTTCCGCATGGTAGATGCTTACAAGCTGACCCGTCTGTTATTATAATTCTTAAAAAATTATTCTACAGATGCATACTCTCTAATATACTCGTACAAAAACAAACTACTCGCTTATAATATTAATCTATAAATTATTTGTAAGTTTATCAGATTATTTCGGTACCGTTTTAGTTTAAGCTGTGCAAAATAGCAATTTAAATTTTGGCACCATTTAGGTTTATTACATATTATTTCGAGTACGCTAATTAAATTTGTGTTTTATTTTATACTTGTTGCCTTAAATACGTGTATAAAATACGCAAACAATTTTTTTGTTTTTTCTAATTTCTTCTCATATATATATATATATATATATATATATATATATGACTACCGACTAGGCTACAGGAGCTCATATACAACCTAGTCGGTAGCGCGCTCGACTTCAGTGCGAGCGGTCCCGGTGAGGATTCCGGCTCAAAAATTCCGTTGTTGATCCAGCATCGTGAGGACAATTGGGGAGATGCTGTGCATAAAAGACAGTGGCGATCACAGTGAGAGCTTCGGCTCTCCTCTCCCAACCCGTCTGGTTAGCGTGGGAGCAGTAGACCAACAACTCCTCCCTTTGGGGAGAGGCCTCATCCACTAGCGGATTGAATATGGCTGTGATTTACAGGGTGGTCAGAAAGTGTGGAAACACCCTAATATTTGTTAAACGCTGAAAAATAGAACCAAAGTAACAGTGTAGGTGGGGACTAGGGATGGGGGCAAATGTTTCAGGACACATTAGAATGACGTCTGCCATCTTGAAATCCGCTATCTTGAATCTGACGCAATAATCTTAAATGGAAACCATAGCATGTGATATATCATTTTAATAGCAAATTTTCGTAGAAATTGAATGGTG
>JAGDQP010009288.1:1264-39182 GCA_022664845.1 Lepisma saccharinum
ATGTCATTCCTCACACCTGGAAGTAAAGAGTGCTGTACCAATGAATTTGATTTGGTTTCAGTACCCATGACGCAAACAGCCATTGAGTCTTCGCGTATGGTCGAATATCGACCCATTTCCACCCTCACATCCGAAGGCCCCATTGAATTTGTCATTCCTGGAGACACTGCGGAATATATTCATCCTGCGCATATCTATCTTTATGTGAAATGTAAAGTAGTCACTGCAAATGGAGGTAATCTACAAGCACCACAAGCAGGACCACCCGCCGTTGCAGGCGATATTGTTGCACCCATCAACAATTTCATGCATTCCCTCTTCAGTCAAATTGATATTTCCTTAAATGATAAATTAATTTCATCTTCCAATGGAACATATCCTTATCGTGCCTATCTGGAAACATTACTCAATTATTCAGAGGATGCTGCAAATACTCATTTAACTACTGCACTATGGCACAAAGATACTGCAGGGCAATTTAATACTTTAGGTAATGCAAACACAGGATTTCAAAAGCGTGGTGCATTTGTTGTTGGAAGCTCCCCGTTTGAAATGTATGGTAGACTCTTCACAGACATTGCTGGAATCGAACGCATTCTTCCCAATAAAGTCACTCTTCGTATTAAATTATATCGTAGTAAAGATTCTTTCTGCTTAATGGCCGCTCAAAATGCTGGTTTTAAAGTCGAGTTGGAAAAGACTGTATTATATGTACGTCGTATGGATATCTCTGCTGATTTAGCTCTTCAGTTGAATACTTACATGCTTCGAGATACTGCAAAATTGCCTTTGACACGCGTAGAAACTCGTGTTCATACCATTCCCCAAGGCGTAACGTCGCACAATCTTGACAATATATTCCTGGGTAACGTACCAAAAGGACTTGTGATTGGCTTTGTTTCAAATACTGCATTCAATGGGAATTACCATGAGAATCCCTTTCAATTCCAACACTTTAATATTAATAATCTTCAAGTTCAAGTTGGATCAAAATTTTACCCTCCCAGTCCATTAACACCAGATTTTGCAAACAATTTGTTCGTACCTTGCTACCAGACCCTGTTCTCCGGCACTGGTATATTCCACCAAAATACAGGACATACCATTACTTTCAATGATTATCCTAGAGGTTATACTTTTTTCGCATTCATTCTTTCCCCCACCAATACTTTGGATGATAGTACATGGGACGTAGTCAAAGATTCTCCAGTCAATATCAAAATATCATTTACTCAAGCTCTGGAGGATTCCATCACTTGTATTGTCTATGCGCAATTTGATTCACTTCTTCAAATCGACAAAGACAGAAATGTATATACAGATAATGCGATCTAAGAGTCCATCAAATCTATTGCCTCTATGTTATGCTAGTATAGTTCAAAAGGGGATGTAATCAACTCTTTAGTGTTATTTCCTGTCTGGACGAGGATGAGGACACTCCTACACTTTTCGGCGTTTGAGCATGGAGATGGAGACCAGCAAGACCTTGTTCTCAAGGAGCTGGCCCTTGTCAACTTGGAACTGGAAACTTCACAGTCCTGGATTTTCCTGCCACCCTACCCTTTCGAAGAACTAACATTAGCATTGAAATTTGGAAATGAATACATCAGCCGTCATTCCTATGGACTACGTTGGGACGACGGAGATGTTCCCTACATGGATCTTAAAAAAGTATTAACCACCTACACTGAAGGCAGTGGGACATTGTACACCTTTGGGAAAGCACGGCAGAAATTCCTTGAAGAGATCCTGCAAAGAACTGTAATAAACTTACAAGAACTGAGATGTCCAAAGTATAGTGATTTATCTTTTCCTACAAAATCCTGTGTGCATCCACTTCATCAGTTCCGGAAGTATCGCTGCGCCTTAAGAGAAGCAAAGTGCTACGCTCAATTTATAAAGTATAGTGACTTGAGTCTGCATATCTTACCTAGAAGACAACCAACTCCCATTACCGAGCCTGATGTGGACTGATGATCTATTGCAACTTGTTCTCAAAGACTGTAAAACTGCCAGTGTAGTGACGGGGATCTACGCCATTGATACCTTACCTGTACAAGTAAAACATCCTGCAGCACTCATCGTGAACCTGAGTCCATCAACCTCTGGAGGATCCCATTGGGTTGTCATCTTCATCGATAAGAGCAGACGAGGATTTTACTTTGATAGTCTCGGAAGAAAAGTACCAAAACCAATCATGAAACTCTTACGCCGCAATTGTATATATTTTAAAATGAACAGAACTCAATATCAGCATGATGATTCTATATTATGCGGCTTATTCTGTATTATATTCATTTATTTTAAAGTCAGAAATCTAAATATTTTAAAGTCATTCAATACTAAAGATCTGAAAAAGAACGATCTTCTTGTACTTAAACTTGTAAGAAAGATAAAAAAGCAGAATCTATCTTGTAAATAGAAAATGTAGTAGAGTAGATTTAGAAAATAATTTTTTTTCTTGCATAAAAGATGCATTGAGTTTTCATTTCAATCAATAAAAAACACCCAAGTTATCTTATCGTATAGTATTTATTATTATTATTATTATACATGGTTATGTATTATTACATTATTATTATACAATGCAAAGCATTACAATGAAATGGTCTAAATGGCTTCGACGACATTTGAATGTTGGAGTTTCAACCAATACTGAAGTTGGACAACGTTGCGTAATGCGCAACCACACATCTCAATTGGATTATGGTAAGTACATGCTTTTACACTCACATTGAAATTCAATGCGTTCAGAGCAGTACATCCTTGATCAGTTACATCTTTGACAATATTCAATTGAAATATCTTTTTAATCCAGTCAACTTTTTCTGTACCTTTACAATAAAATATAGCGTTAGGTTCACACATTACATGCATCATTTTACGTAAATGAGCAACACTGTATCCATTAGAACTATCCCACTTTAGTCCGTGAAAGTTTTGAGTTAACCACTCAACTTGTTTTTGATAACCAAGAGGTAATTCTGTAATTTCACAGGGAAGATTAACCATACAGTGAAAAAGCATGCTGGCATCACAAGCCATCAGCCAAATTCTCTAATAATAAATTCATGACTGGATATTTTAAAACCTTGCATATCAATGATGTACTGGTTGGAACAACCAGTTACACTTTGATCAGCAGTAGCAAACTGCTGTTCTATAATTGTGGGAATCAACTGAGCTACGAATTCTCTATCTTTCATTAAAGTAATACATTTTTTAAAAAATGTATTTTTACTAATACTCACATGACCTTGGCGTTGAAACACCTCATAATATTCATGAAACACTTCAGGATGATTAATATGATTCATTAAATGTTTTGAAATCACTGAACCTGTGTTCCACACATACATACACTCATGAGTCGCTTTAAGGTTACACCCATTACATAAAATTGGATTGTCCATTAAATATGTTCTAAATGTTTGTAGTACACAAGCGTCCACAATAAATACACCACCACAAAATGTACAATGCGCCATCTTCCTCCTACTTGAAGCGTAGATTCCTTCGGTATCTGTATCCTGCCTCCCGGTCCTTCTCCAGCAACTCGTCCAGCAACTCCCACACTTTCCGCTTCAAAATTGTACGTACACCATACTCAAATTTAATGATTAAATGTCCAGTGCCTGGATGAGAATTCACGTACTCGTTGAAAATCTCACTTAGATTTCCAGGATGTAACATTATACTCCATGCTGTATCTACCAAAAACTGCTCACGCTCACCATCCGTTAAGTTCCAGCTTACACATTCATGATTCATCTGGTTCCCCATATCAAAAAAACAGCCATTACAAATTAAAGCTTCCTCTTCAGGCATCCATGAAGTAATTGCTTTATGGATACAACGCTCGTCAATCCAGTTTTTCTTACACCCACACTTGGGGTCCTCCTCCTCAACGATTTCACCAACTTCTTGCAAGTCACCAGCGAGAGCTTCAAGACTAGGACTGCGGGCAACAGGAGTCTCGGACGCCGCCAACAACTCAGCTGCACTCTCGGCTTCCCGTAAATACTTCTCGGGAACCGAAATCTTCTCCCACGTTCTTGACACTGCCATGACTAACAACAGACTATTTATTAACAAGATTAAACAATGTCTCACATCACAATAGCGATGCTCGCTAAACTTAAACCCATCTGACAACTGTCATAATTTATTGCCTTTCACACAATAGCCTCATTGCCAACTATATAACATCGTAGAACGAAACAGGGGAAAAGACAGGTGAAAGTTAGTCCCATAAGAATAACCAATAGGTAGATTATCCCCCCCCCCCCCCCTCTACTGTGTATAGTAGATCAAATACAAGTGAATTGTTAGTCCGATAAAGAATTAGTTGTGCAAAGAAGACATGGAGAAAATTCCTTGACCAGCGTACGAATGTTTCCTCAAATTGAAGCAAGTAAGAAGTAAAGGGAACTATTTGCTGACGTGCAAATTATGTATTATAAAGACAGTTGCAGAATTTTTTTGTCTATTTCGTTTGAAGACTACGGGGAAACAAGGTGCTTTGTCCATTTCTGTCCAAATTTAGATAAAGAGTATTATCTGTTTGCTCTCTGAATCGACTGTTTAACAAACTATCATGCATGAAGAGAATACGTGAATAATTCGTCTGTTACAAGCAACCCTTTATTTGATGTACAGGTATACGTTGGCTGATTATGGACTTTTTAAAACGCTCTCCTGTAAAATCAACAACATGGACGAAGTACGTTCTCTTCCTGTGGTCTTCATTTGTAATGTGAGACCAGGAGCCCGGTCCTTCCGTTCACCTCAGTCTGTTGGATTCTCTCCTTGTTTATATATGTGACGAAGAAGTTTCTTCCCCTTACTCTTTTTGTAGTTATAATAGTGTACCAGCGTCCGCTGATTCTGGTTTTGTTCTATATGTTTGTTGTTGGCGGTTTACCGTTATTTCCAGTTAACTTGGCTATTCTGTCCTTTGAGCATTTATGTACTCATGTGTGTGATAACAGACCCGTGTGTGTGTATTAACTATTGTTAGAGTTTGAGGTTTTTTCCTTTCTTTTTTGTTAAACACTATTCTCTTTTCCCGATATTTCGGTTTCTGTAGATCACGGTTTCTTTGGTTTCAGCCCTATAGTAGCTGTTGGGTTATTATTTCAGTATTCTAAGTTTGTCTTCATGGAAGAATTTGTTTTAGTGGTCGCCCAACCATGTTCTGATCGGGCTCTTGCCTGCCTGACCTGCAGTTTATTCTGTTGGTTTAATCTCTCTTCATTTTCATCTTGTCTCCTCCTGGCTTCCTTCTTGGGGAAGTTACCCAGTTTTCTGGACTTTTCCGCTTTCCTTGTTCAGATATGGTAATTATTGTGTACGTCATTTATTGTTTTGAGTTTTAAAACAACCTATTTTTTCGTTGTCTTTAATTACCCTGTTTTCTCATTGGTTACTATATTTCTGTTGGAATTGCGTGGGCAATTGCCCATATGCATTGCCCGTTTGACTCGGTCTTGACACGAATAACAAGAGACCCGATCTTGACCCAATTGACCCGGTGACCAATCTTGTTCTTTTGGTTAGAATCAATCATATTATAATATGATAGATTCCTTAAGAAGTGAGCTTATGTGCGGAAACTTCATTTTTTAGAGTTTCAAAATATTTTAATACTTTTATACTCTTTAATATTTCAAACATAAAATTCTTTCAGAATAACATTTCCGAGGGGATTTCAGCACAACTCCGGCAGCATTTTTGTTCTTTCTGGGGATATGAAACTATTTCCATATGTTATTACTGTCCTGCTCCCGGCCACCGCAGTTAGAAAATCTGTCCAAAACGCAAGAGTGTATATGGAAAGAATTAAATCTCTGCTTCGCCCTCCAGGCCACCTGTTCCCCAAAATAGATATGGTGACCCATTTCAGCACTGGTCACAGATACAGCTTTGGAACAAATGAAGTTTCTCTTTCACTAGAACCACCAGTTCCGTGTTTAGTGCAGGGGCGGTGGATGGGAAGTTTCATTTTTGGAGTAGTATTCGTTTGAAATGGACTTTTGCCCTTTCCACTATTTACGCTGAGATACTTCTTTTATTTCTGGTGTCTTCAAGGCTCTTTGGGTTCATCGCTTTCGAATTCTTCATTTTTATTAATTGTGCGTAATTAGTGTTGCCCACGCACGAGAAGCGACGAGACAGAGAAATGTCTATTGAAAACGAGACGAAACAGGTCTCTTGTAATATACAATATACATCTTTTCGAGACGAGACACATTCTAGACAAGATATTTTCGAGGCGAAACAGCATCAATCTCGTCTCATAGGCAAAACTATGCGTAGTATTGAATAGTTAGTAATATCTTATTAGCTCGATCTGCGACTATTTTCGTTCAGGTACTCCCCATAATTAGGCTTTCTCTGTGCATTCTTATTGACCAATCACGTTTGTTCCCGTGTGTTCATGGTAAGAGTGCTAATTTATATTCTTTTTGGTGTGTCTTTCATTGCCCCTTCTTTGTTCTGGTTTAGTTTGTTTCGTAATACTCTCCTTGATATATGCAATAAAGTCTTCACTCAAACGAAAACGTGAATTTCAAAGAACCCCAAGAAGAGGAAAAATTCAAAAATGGAAAGCCTGAGTTTGTAGGAAATCTTGGACAAAATGAAGGGAGTAACTACGAGGTCTTCTTCAATTTTCTGGAGGATAACGCATATCCCATTCATAATGTAGAGCACTGGCTTGTACAACCAAAGTCAGCAAAGCTAGAATCGGTCAAAGTTCACGGAGTATACAAAAAATGAACATAAAACACAATATGCCCCTGCCGTCCAGGGCTGCAGTGGAAAGATTTTGAGCTGCGCGAAAAAAGTTTTATCCTCCCTGCACCCTCGAATAAAAGACTAAAATTTGGAGACAATTACCTCTGCAAATGAACTCTTAACGATTTTGATAAGAGTTCTCTAACCGAGGTTTGCAACTCGTCTATAAACAACTTCTATATTTAAAAAATAAATTTATACAGAGCACACCTTCTATTTTAATTTTTTGGCACATCAGGCCCAGGCCAAGTACACAAATTTCTAAATTAGGTGCCTTTTTTCATGTTAGCAGAAGTGAACGTGAATTGAGCGTAAACTCAAATAAGATGGGCGTGAGTTTGAGCTCGCTCAGTTTTCAAAACGTGAGTTTGAGTGTAAGATTAGCTCAGTTTTAATGGTTGAGTTTGCGTTGAGCTGCTCTCACTTTAAAACCCTGGGTTTTTATATAAAAGAATATTTCTAGATCCATATCACTTCTCTTAAAATCTGGTAGGGTATTTTCATATTTCCGGGTGTTTCCTTTTGTTTCGCCTAGTGTTTTCGCCTGGTAATATCTGTCCAGGTTGTGCCTAAGTTGTTTCCCAACATTTATGAGGATCACGCCACAACGATAAAATCATTTCTTTAAGACTTTCATCTAATGTGTAATCTGATTTTATTTTTCATGTTCTATATTACGGATTCATGCTTTTTTATTTTCTTGGTTATGAGTCTTTACACAAATCGTGAGGGTTGTTGGTTATAAAATGTTTTCGCGTAAAATCAAAGTTTAAGACTGCTGAAAGATATAATCATAGCTATTCGAAGTGTTTTCTTGGGTTTCAAGGTATTTACCCTTGTTTTATTTCGAATTTTTATTCCAATATTTGAATTTGAACTTATTTACGGCCTTTCGGTATCTTTGCTATAGACCGTTTTCTTCTTGTAGTTTAAATTCCCAGTAGGCTTTCTATACCCCAGTAGCACACAAACGTGTTTTAAACATTGATTTTTGTTTTGTTTGTTGATTAAACGTTATTGATTGAATAAAGTATGTTTAATTTTAAATCATATTTCAACAAAGACTTGGTATTGTTGAAAAGGTGTTAATTCAAGGTGGATTCAACCGTTATTTTCAACTATGGTATAGATTTCGTTTCATGGGATTCTTTCTAATTTAATATAATAAAATTTGTAATTAAAAGCTAATTGAATCACACTATTATTTTGTGTTCTCTTCTGCATGTTGAAAACACGTTGAATTTCAATCTATATTCCAAAGAAAATTGGAATTCGTTGATAGGACGTTAAATATGACGTGTTTTTATTGAACTGTGCCCTAGATTATTTTTCCAAGTTAATTGCATAAAAATTGAACAGAAGGTGAATAGAATAAAATTAACTACGTTTCTCATTCTTCATTCACATGTTGAAAAGAGATTGAATTTTAAACAATATTTCAATGAACATTTAATTTCGTTAATAGGGTGCTAATGGGAAGTGTGTTCAACTTTCCTTTTCAACTTTGACATAGATTTCGCTTTATATGCGTTTTTCTAAAGCAACATATTACACTTCTTAAGAAATACACATTTAATAGAGTAGCTATGGTCAAAGTATTAAATAAGGAAAAATACACATAACAAATAAGAGGGAAAGTATTCTTCATTCTTATTCTTACATGATGGTGAAACGACACATCTGAATTTGTGGCGCTTTCAAGACTGCCTTTTCTTATAGATACCGTAAAAGAGTAGTGAATCTCAAAGTGATTTCGTGGTCCAGGAGTAACGTGTCACGCTACCAACGACGAGTCCGGAACGTTCCAGCTTAGAAACCTGCAGCAGACACTTGAATTATTTACTGTAGGAAAATTAATACTGTATATCATGATGAAAGCAACTGACAAAATGCAATTAAATGTGTAAAGTAGTAACCAGCAACCATGCTCTGTTTTGTCCAATTTCATCGTCCTCTTCTTGATTTGAACTAGTTTCTTCTCAAACACTATTCAAGGTCGAATAAACTCTTGAACAGGCGGACATTTCGGTACAGTTACAACGTTAAAAATAACGTTTCGGTACTAACGTTTAATCTGCGTATTTTCAACGTACGTGTGCTACTGGGATAGTGTCCCTCCTGAGAACTCTGCGTGGTTGCAGCTGCTTGTATTTCTGGGTAATCTTCGCGTTTTGGATGTAAATCTCTCGCCTTTCTTATTCTTGATGGTCATTTGTAGCCTTGTCTTCAGAAAATCCAACGCTACGGTCTTAGGGCACTTGGTTATTTCCTTTGGTGGTCTCTGGACCGAATGGGGTCTCGTTCTCTTCCAAGGCAATATCCCACTCTTCTTCAACTTCAGCATTAACAGTCAGTAGTGGTTTATGACCTTAAAGTTGATACTTGGTTCCTTTGATGTCAAAGTGCTGAACAAGGTGCCGTTTGTACAGTAGCATGCAATGTTTTAAACATTCTTTCTGGTCATCTTTCCGCCTATAGTTTAGCCTAGAAACACCACCTTTGTCTGTGCTGGCTTTCCGGTGCGGTCGACTTCGTTTCTCCGCTTCTCATTTCGCTGTTTCGTTGATGCACAACGTGATAACACCCACGGGTTCCTATCTGAGAGTGAAAGGTCTCAAAATTTTGAAGTGAAAATAAAAATTCCAAAAAACTAATCAGGAACCAATTTCTCTCACAGAAAGAAATCCTAGTTGATTCATGGAGAGGACAAAAATAGGCATCCTGTAAGTAATTAAATGGCCTCGGAGAGATATAAATTAGTTTGGTACTGGATTGTCTGGAAGCGTACGTGAAACTTTTTTTTATAATTGTAATGAACATTGATCAACGATACAACCAGTTCAACAGCGTAATTTTGAACAAAGTATAAATGCTTCTGATTTCATATAAATAGTCGATTGTCGTATAGGTTGAACAAAGTAAATACTCTCGATTCAAATTTTAAGAATGAAAATAACCTTCTTCAAACGATTAGTTTGAATCGATTCCATCTGAGCTAATATCTCTTTTATGCATATCAATACAATTTTAGTAGTAACTTTAATAGAAGTTTGAAAAGCAAGGTAAGTCCGAATATTATAGAGTAATTAAGCGAGTTTTCCAAGAGACGCAAGAATGCAGGGAAAATCCGCAATAATCGATACCTGTGAATATTGATTAACTCGACTTGTATTTAAATAAATACTTAACAAATCATAGCAATAAATCGACAACATGAATTTAAAAGTTTGGTCGATACTACCGAGTGATGAATGAAAAAAAACGTGGTCGAATTGTAGTACCATGTAGGATTTTCCTATCCTTCCTACAAACCAAATAATTAATGGTTGAACACGCGAACCAAAAGACAAGACGTACTTTAAATAAGCAAACGTACAATAGTATAAACTGAATGCAAAAAGTACGCAAAGAAATCCTGTGACAGTAACGAACTCACCAATTTTGTTTCCATTCCTCGCAGCACTTTCACAGAATGACACGAAATGAATATTCGTATAATTCGTCGTAATCGCTAGTATGATCACAAGATCGAAGATTCTTGAATTCTTCAGTATTCTTAGAATACATATTACTTCTTAATAGATAATAAATATAGTCGACTTAACTTGTCTAAAGAAAAATCCAGAGGATGGAAAAGTAGCTTTCCTGAAACTCGATACCGAACCAGTAATGGCCGACAGAATTCGTAACCATTCCCTCTTCAAAATATAGTTCAAGTTTTCGCCACAAGTGGACGCTGAAGATAATTACGTCATCTATTCTACTATATCTCTTCTCAGAAGATTCTTTAATAACATTGATCGCTGACGTTAACAGAACATTTAAACCATTCCAAAAACCCAAAAGGAATGGCAAATCAAATAGGCATTACAACAACCCAATTTGTAAATATCCTTATCTCGTCCAGAATGTTTATTTCTGGTTGGTGCATGGGGAGTTCTTCTTCAAGTGCATGTACAACCACGCTGAACTAAGCTGTAAAGTTCTACGAAGTTCCCTAGATAAAAGTGGGTGATTACATTGTTTTTTTCACTCACAATTACAGGTAGACAAGAGAGTTTGCAGCAACATGATGGCGCATAGTAATGAAGGGCTTTGTTTTTCAAAATTGTTTGAGGTGATTGAACAGTATCAACTCGCTGATTCAGAATAGTAGGGCCACAAAGTATTTCGAACAAATGTTACCGTCAGTCAGGGTGTCTAGCATAACTTTCGTGCGGGCTCGGTTGTAAAATATTATTCCGTTATATAACCAGTTTTGTAAGAGTTTAAAATCTGCAAAAGAGGAAATGGGTTACGGGTAACTGTATCTTACTTCTTATCTGTATGATATATCATTAAATCCTGTCCGTCAGGAATAATAACTGCCGTCTCCTTAAGAATAAGATAAATTACAATAAAACGATTTCTCCTATTCAATATTAAAGTTACAAACGAATTTACGTCTTATACACTTAAAACAATGTTATAGGAGGAAACAAACCTAATAATATTCTTCTAACAACCAAAGATATTGTGGTTTTATTAGCATGAAAAATCATAATTTCGTCCTCATGTACATTTAAGGATTTTATGTTACGACACTGATTTTTTGGTATTTTAATGCATAACATGACAGCACAATTCAAAATATTATTTTTCGTAAAGGGTGTTCCGAGATAGTTGAATTTAAAAATTACATGAAACAAAATTTTCGACATCTAATTACTACTTAAAATAGAATTTAGACCCAAAATGTTCTGTGGTACCCGAAGTTCCTCGGCACACCGTTTGGTGGTCACTGGATTAGGAAGAGTAAGTAATCAAAAATGAACAGCAATTTTCTTGAAAATTAGTTCCATCTCCCGAACACAAGTCCAAGCTAGAATAATTACCCATTAAATACATTTAAACTGTCAAGGAATTAATTAAATTAAACTGAAGATAGTAAGATAATAACCACAAGATATGTTAAATTAATAAAGTTCTAATAAGTAAAATAAACTTCAGTATCCAGGGAACTAAACTATGTTGAAGTCAACTTTATTGCAGAGAACATTCCGCCAGAATATTTTCTAGAATTTTTCAGTAATTGTTTCACATTCCACAAAATTCTCGAATGGACACTAACATATAGCGGCAAAGTTACAAATTATCAAAAATTTAGTAGTTCTTGAAAACGAATCAGAAATAGAGTTGCAGAAACAGATTGATAAGAATCCCATTAAATACGTAGCGATCAACAATATTGACTCTCAATCATTTTAGGGCAGTAATATTCCAAAAACCATGATTATCAGAACTTTAAAAGACCATTAAACCTAATTACATTTTCTCCCATCATACGAACAGTGGTTACACTTTATATTTTCGCGATGGATCCAGGATATTAAATTTTATCTCTTTCTAAGGTCTAAACCCTTAAACTGCAGTACCAACGCCTTAAGACCTGTTGTAGCCAAATGTAGAAGTTTTAAACAGAAGAATTAGTGCCTAAACCTTTCAATGATCAAAACATGTTATATCCATATATGTAGGAGTGAACATACCATTTTCATTAGACGATTCCATAGATCGATTTTTTCTCTTCAATAATCCCATCCCATATCGCCTAAATACATGCTAAATATCGCCCAAATATGGTCTAAAAGATGGACAAGCAGTTAAAAAATGAAATTTGCTGCAGTTTAGATACTCCCCGGGATCGTTCAATACAGTGGGTTACTGGTTAGGTTACGTTGGATCGGGTAAGCTTAACTTGTGTTAGTTTAAAGTCGTATTTAGCCGGACTTAACGCCTCTAAACCCTCGAAATCAGATCCGAATTAATTTACTGAGCATAGTGATTTCACGTCCGGGGGAGTATCCAAAGACAGGGATTCCGCCAGGATTTTCAGTTCGAGGGGTGTAAAGTCAAAATTGGGGTGGTGTAAGTGAGGTTTTGCACGGTTTCTATCTATTTTTGACCCAAAAAAGGTTCAAGTTGGGGATGACACCCCCTCCGGCAAAATCACTGTCCAAAGAGTATCCATGAAAATAATAGCTTTACACTAAGTAGCCTGGTAAAACATTGAGGAACTCATTCAATGTCTCTTTACCTATCGGCTAGGATAGGTATTGTTTACATGTCTCTAATTGTAGTTGCACATAGAAGTCCTTATAAGATCATCTTATAATATATAAAATAGTGAAATCCTTAGGGTAAGTAATTATTTTACAATAAACCAATTATTTTTAAACGTAATTCAGACTTTCTTAGGCACAATATTAGGTTTCTTTAATTCTTATTATTTAAACAACCATAGCTTTACTTTAGTAACTTAAATTTAATAGAATAATTGTTGACCTTCGCTGAGCAACATCATCCAGTCGAGATGTCAACGCCAAGAAAAACACAAGGAAGTAAGGAATAAATAAGGATCTTCGCTGAAGTTTGTAGGTGTTATTATAATATTCGTATAGTATTACTTCTTAAACACAGTACATGAGGTGATAACATTAGGTTTGACAAATTTCCTTGTGATGTTGATTTAAATGTTGTTAGTTTCTCATATTGTTAACAGATGGAAGAAATGTTTTCATCTACAATATTGTAATGGGATATGGATAAATAGGTCAGTGTGTTAAGCACAAAAGTAAACAAACAATAAAAGTTACATAAAGCTGACTAAGCATCCATAGGAAGCAGACGACAACAACCTCCAAGCGGCAAGTGTTGGAAGTACTGAAGATACGCCCACAAATAGGGGTATGAAAAGGTCAGTCAATCACCTTTGAAGTTATCACTTCTTCGCTCCGAAAAGTGGTCACCTCTACCTGGCTTGAACTGGAGTCAGGACTCTCACCTTACCCCCCAACTTAGGTTGGTATACCTTTACCTGCTAGCTCGGACTGGAGTTAGTATCCTTTCTAGGAACAATCTCCTTTCCTAAACCTAAGTTAAATATCATTGCAAGAGGTGATCCACTAGAGTAGTAATTACAGAGCCCATGTTCGGGACGCTCAGATTGTTATGTGTATAACACATTGTAAATATATAGTATATTGGAACTTTATAATAAACTGGTGTCGGTAAAAACGTATATAACATTTGCTCTATTTATTCACTAAATAACCATTCTATTAAACGATCTTCGGTCATAAGGTCTCTACCATAAATATTATATCGTATATCGTAAAGACAGTGCTACCACGTCGTATACGATCCCGTCGCTACAATACGAAGTAACAACTACAAGTAAGAAATCATTACGATATTTACAGGCCCTTAAACTAGCCATTAGCGACAGTGGGAACGAGCAGTACTCGAGCGCGGAAAATCTCGAGTACTGTCTTTAAGTTGCCCAAAAGCGCTACTCACATTCAATGCGACATGGCAACCAATATCTGAGAATTGGTAATGCAGTTCTTTTATTCTTCTTCTTCACCATCCAAGTTTCAGTGAATCTATAACAAATGTAGCTTAAATAATACTTTATGGGCTATAGAATAGATTATTTGCATCATTTATTTTGTTCTTCGTTGGGCGCTGATAGAGCTTTCACTTCGCATTTGGAATGTCCTGTGTTAGAATCCAGCAGCTTATAATCCTCATAAGTTCTTTTGTGGGTTTTACTCAAGGTCACAGCAGTTGAATTCGAGATTGGTGCTTTTAAACTACGTCCTGGCCGACTTCCTAGCCACATTCCTCCCCTACCTATCTAGATTTGAGCCAAAGATGTGAAAAGACCATAAGTGTAATTTCCATTGTCAGAATTTAGTTCGATGTTACTCCCGCTAAAATTTCTGCTTATAACTTAGTAAATAAATAAAAAAAAGAACAGATTACGCATTACAGTTTGAAAAACGAAGGAACTTACCACTTATGACCAAAAAAAATCTGTTTCTTTTTTTTTAAAGATATTTTAGGAAAAAATGCACCTACCATACACTTTCCTTACAAAAAATATTTTTTATTCTGAAAAGTCATAAGAGCCGATTCTGGACATATTGTTTACTTTGAAATAAATAGACATGACTCTTCTGATTACGGCTATTAATTTGATTTCTTGCAATAGAAAACAATGACGCAAAGTAATTACAGTAACTTATGCCAATTCCGATTTAAGAGATTAAATGCTATTATTTCCTTGAGACATGTATTTTCTCAATTAACAACAAATGGAATTTGTACTAGTTGTAAGTAGATTTCGTTTTCATTGGCATCTGCCGGTATGATCTTTTATAACTGATGTATAGATTTAGTAATTAGTATGTGTAATAACAATGCGAGATATTAAACGGATAATGTGCACTTAAACTATGTTTTCGTATTATTTAATGCCACTAGTATACAATCGATAAAACGAAAGCAGTAAAAATTAATGTATAGGTTTATTAAGAGTGAAATTTTCAGTTTTTTTTTTTCATCTCGGAAATATTGTTCTAATATTATTTCGAGGTTTTGTAAGTATGATTCACTCTTGTTCCTTTTGGCACTTGAAACACATCTTGAATTGAATTCCTGAAGTGGTGTGCTTAAGAATAAGTGCATAAGCAAAATTTTCTCAGTTGACTTGTTATATAAAGTAATCACGTCAATATATTCATAACCTATTTTCTGAAGGTCTGGGATCTGTTATTACGTGCAATTCCAAAAACAGAAAAATACGAATCTTTACCATATCTCAGAGTTTGCTTGATGTTCAATAATTTATTTAACAAATATCGGGACGGGATCTGGATTTCAGTTTATCATTTTCAGTATCTACACATTTTTTGAAACAATAAACTATTGGCTCAATACATATAGTATAACGAAGATAATTTCAATTATATCATTAGTTCGTATAATTGCACATTTATTTGTAGATACTTACGAATCATAGTCAATTTTGTTTCCTATTGTCATTTCATTTCTTCTTTTCGTTTTTTTTTCTTGTTTTACCTTAATCTAAGTTTTGTTGGGGCAAAAATGAGGTGGCATCCAGGACCAAAATGGCAAATCTTCTGGAATTCTGGAATAGACGGATGCCTTTCCTTCAAATACA
Organism: Lepisma saccharinum; assembly: GCA_022664845.1. Taxonomy (NCBI): domain Eukaryota; kingdom Metazoa; phylum Arthropoda; class Insecta; order Zygentoma; family Lepismatidae; genus Lepisma; species Lepisma saccharinum. The sequence goes on from JAGDQP010009288.1 coordinate 17,070, forward strand.
AACAATTAAAATTTTGTATTTTCCTTTATATTCGAATATTTACACTCACACATTTATTTGTAGCTAATTATGAAACATACTTATTTTTTGCTTGCTGTATTTGTTTATTTCATATCTTATTTTCTTTTCCTTGTATTGTAATTTAAATATTTTATGGATAGAATGAGGTGGACTCGAGAACCTAAACGACATAGCCTATCAGCTAGGGTGGAAAGTGGGCCACTTCACCCGGTAAAGACGAGTGTGGTGTTATGTTATTCCATTTTTGGTTCCATTATTCATTTTATTCCTCCCTACTTACCCAATAGTCATAAATGATATGTCGTTGGAAAGCTCATAAAACAGGGATTCGAACGGTATATCATGAGTTTCCATTGTGCTTCATATTTAGAGGTAACATGAAATTTTAAGGGGAAAATCCGATTTTTCATAATTCACAGAGTTGGCAACACTTACACTGATCGTACGCCCACGAAAACATCCCAGCGTATAACTTACGTATTACAGTCAATCATATGCAACAACAATAAAGTTTGGTGTCATACAACAAAAGAAAAAATCGGAGAAACCAAACATTACCTTTGTGATGCCTTCTTCACTGAGCTAATAAGGAATATGTCCCCATAACTTTTCTCCCACTTCGGCTACGACTATACCAGTGAAACTTCGTTATCCCGTCTGTTGTTCACTCACAACAATTGTGAGCAAAAATGATCCACTTTGGGCAATTATCAGCGGATCTATGGCGTTTTGATTTAGTACAGCCCCGCGGTGGTCGCCATTTTTTTTAAAAGAAAATACGTAATAAAAATATGCACCTTCTCCCATTACCCTTCTAGTCGGAGAAACCATACAGACAATATATTATCGCTTAGGTTGGTTCTTTCTTGCCACCTTAGGCCGTTTTGTTTCATTATAAGACCCGGAGCCCGAACCCTTCCTCTTCACACCAGCCTACCGGATTCTCTTTCTTCGTATATGTAATAAAGGAGTTTTCCCCTCTTCTTTGTGTAGTTCTGTAAGTGTTCCAGTGTTGTGTGATTTTGATTTCATTCTAACGGTTTGCCGGTATTCCCGGTTAACTTTATTATTTTGTCCTGTGAGGCTCTCTGTGCTCATATATTTGGCCAGGAACTCATATGTGTGTATCAACTCCTCTCAGAGTCTGAGGTTTTAATTTTTCATTAGATACATTTTTTTTTTTTTCGATATTCTCTTTTGAATGGGTTATATTTCAGTCGTCTGGTGGTAGTGACTGGTTATTATTTTAGTATTCTTTTTTGTCTTTAAGCAGTGACAATTTGTGTTAGTGGTCAGCCTGTCATGTTCATGATCGGGTTCTTGGCTGCTTGACCTACGGTATACCTGTTGGTTACATCTCTTTCATTTTCCTCTTTTCTGTTTGGTTGGTCTCCCACTTGGAGGAGTTACTCTGGTTTCTGGACTTTTCCGGTTTCCCGATTTCCTTCTTCAGATCTGGTCATCGTTGCTTCATTAACCGGGCTTCATTGTAAGTTTCCGGTTCATGTGGTCTCTAATGCATTGTTTTGGTCCTAAAAACGGCCGATTTTTGCCTTTAATTACATGTTTCTCGTTCCTTTAGTTTATTTGTATTGTGAATTGCATTGGTAAGCCCCATTGACTTAGAAAGCCAATCGACAAACAAACGGAGTACGTATATATGTTTCTCTCTCACACAATGCAAAGTTTAAATGCACGAAAAAACCAATGATGATATAAACATTCTTTTAAAGTAATAATTTACGTGGCATTATCTCAAGATATCTTAGTACTCATACCTCCCAGTTCTACTTTTTATTTATTAAAATAACGAACAAATCGAGAACAATACTGACATTTTGAAAACTGATCCATTTAATACATATTAATATTTATGAAATAAAATGTTTCAGATTTTGAAGTTAATGCTTTCAGCCAGACTATTTGAATGTCAGTTAATAATAGCTTAAGATGGCATAGCCCAAGACTACAAATTTCTCAACATTAACAAATATTTTCAAATTTTGGATTATTTCATTTGATAGATATTCTGAAGTATTATCCAACATACTTTCCAAAGTGCCAATTTTTATTGTGACTTGTCCATTATTTTCAAGTATATTTTTTACAAAATGGAACCTGATTACCAAGGGTTTTAAAACTAGCTTGAGTTTGAGTATATATATATATTTTTAAATGCCTTTAGGTATTTTTTGGCCAAGCTGAATGGATCATGACGGCAGAATTGGTGAAATGACGAAAGTAGGAGGAAACGAAATGACCCCGAGAATCCCCACACACAGAGTGTCTGACTACCACAAAGCCACACGACACGAGCCGGGATCGAACGGTGGACCCCAGGCACCAGAAGTGAGCGCTCTTCCACTGACCTACCACGACACAAAACGAAACTGAAGATGATTCCTTTCCTGTTGTTACTTCATCCGTAGCTGAATGATGGCCAGGAAGTCTAGTTTAAGGTTATCTAACGGTAGACCAATGCCGTTAATGAAAAGCACATTGACCAATGTTTCCACGCTCAGTATATTTCTAACACTAGTATTCTGTACAATTATAAGAGCAAATCTACTTTCGTTTTGAGCTGAGGAAATTCACAACATATCTAACGGATAAAATTTCTGCAGCTCCTCATGACTTCTGTGGATCAATTTTCAAATAACTAACCAATAGAGCGCACGCTAGTAATTGTCATTTGTTTTTCTGTAGCATCATTTGGCCATGATTGATAACTGATGCAGAACAGTACATTTACTTAACAAACCTCTTCTTCGTCAGCAAATCTTACACACATTTTCTATTAATGTTTGTTAACATATGTTCTTTCTGTAATCTTTGACATCCAACAACTTTGATGAAAGTTCTGTTACTCACAATTTTAAATTTACCTGCAGTATTGAAAGCTCTTTATGTCTTACAATGTCATTGGATCTCTGTCTTTGTGACTTCAAATTATCTAATAGTCTTTAATCACACTGCATTAATTTTCATTGCAATGAACAACGAGCTCTAACACGGATATTCAAAGATACTTAAAATGTTATTTGTCCGGTGTTAGTGATAAGTCACTGTTAGAAAATTGTGTGCTATGTTCTGAGTTCAGAGTCCATTGCGTTAATTTGAAAAATATTTGTACCTACTTGAGAATTTATCTCTTCCATAAATGCCGAAATTGGTACACTGGAAATAACTGTGCTACTTCAACACTTTTCTGCGGTAAATCAACACCATTTATTGTGTGATTTCGGTGATTCAACACTGTGATAGTTTGTATGACACTCTCCGTTGTGTTGAATCAGCAGTGACAAAATAACCATTGTGTTAAATCAGCAAACTCAACATTTTTTGTGTTGCATTTATACAATGCAGTGATGTTCGCCTTAGGACACCGAAAATGATTGAATTAACACAGCCCTTTATGCTGTGTACTCTCTTGCTTTGCCGATACAAACAATAGTGCTACCCAGCGGTATACACATATCAAAGTATATTGAAAGTATACAAGTTTATGATATATGCTTCCTTGATATTTTATAATTTTTTGAAAATACAGAAATTTGTATTTTCTGCAAATTGGAGGCTCAGTAGTTCTAGAGCGACAAATATAAAAACAATTAACACGTTATACATTCGTGTCAGGAGAAACTGCAATAGAATTTTGAACTTTAATGATGTTTGAGTTTGCAGGAAATTACAAATTTGCAAATTGTCGATGAAAGATGCTCGTGCACGCTTTGGTAGAAACATTGAAGATTCGAGATTAGATAAAAATCTATTTTTTTCTACAATTTATAAATACACTTATGTCAGGAGCAACTACAGTAGAAATTTCAACTTTGATATTTGACTTTGAAGGGAGTTACAGATTTGCAAATTGGGGATGAACAATGGTCGTGCGTGCTTTGGTGACTCGTATAACGAAAGCTTGATAAAAGAAATATTCTTTATTACCATCAGCATTGTGAAGAACCATTTTACTGTTGTAATGATAATTGATATGCTTAAGTAATACGAGATGCAGAGAGATAAGCGCTTGACACACACATAGAAAGGTGGAAACGTATTCCAAAGGGCATGGTTGTATAATAGAATGAAAAAAGTGGAAATGCGGAGCAACCATATTACCAAAAGAACCCTAGTTTTTATCTATTCACATCTGGTGGTTAGATAACATTTCATAAAGCCCGCACAAGTATTATTCACACTCCGACTTATAAATTTGTAACTTCCTTCAAATTCAAATATAAAAGTTGACATTTCTACCTTAGTTTCTCCTGACATAAGTACCTAACATGTAAAAAATAAAATTTTATTTATCTGGTCTCCCAGCAGAGATAAGGGTCTGCAATATTCATACCATATCGCGCTCAAGCATTATTCACTCCCAATTTTCATCATAGTTCATATTTATGAGTTAAAGAAAAGCCTCTATGAGACTTGTCATATTAACCGCTGTCATATGAACTGTAAGAATCCTACCTTCACCACATTCTTACAAAGTATTAAACATGAATTCACATTACAATTTTTACTCCACTTTCTTTAACATGATCATTTTCTAATGTTAATTTTTAATACGAAGACACGTAATTACGTTTTTAATGTATTCATTATCTATACTCATTTCATATTCATTTGTCTAATATTGCAATTTATTCTTCTTTTAAACATTCTCAATAAAATACTTGGCAGAGAATCATTTATTTGATTTTTTTTGCTCTATAATTCATAATTATGACCAGATTAAGACTTTCTGTTTTCCAAAGTTACTTTTCGTTAATTTATTTCTTTTCGTGTTGTTCAAAATTAGTTCCAGATTTATTTTTATTTACGTTATGTATAGGAAATTATGTATTCTTCACGAATCTGTTTTTGTCTTTTCTTATCTTTACAAAACTACTATTGTTTTCTTCTGCATGATGTTCTCCATAGAATATGTTGTTCGTATTCCTTGCTATGCTTTCCTTATTTTTAGTGTGCCTTAAGCATTCAAAATACCTTTTATTTATATCTTATAGGTCTACCTTTCATTTATATCTTTTTCTTCTCAATTTATCTTCTTGATATAATTTTGTTCGTCAACTTTTATAACTCAAATAAGAGCTCAACACGTTTTCGATTGGATATTTTTGTTAAGACCACGAAATTACTGTACTAATATGTTTGAATCTTCATGCCAATCTGGAGTCTAGACTACATAAAATAAAGTCATTGTCTCCGCTTCTTCCGCCATCTATTCTCGTTTAAAGAATATTTGATGTAAATACGAATATCTATGTTTCAGAAACAGAAGTAGTAAAGTTGTGTCATGAAGGGACCAGGCGAAAGCACAATATCTTCTACATATCATTATCTTTTTCCGTGATTGAATATCTCAGCTCAGCACGACAGTCAAATCTTCCATTGGCAAATGGTATCACATGCTAAATAAAAGGTTGCCACATCAGTGACACAAAATATCGGGACAGAGTTGAAGTTTTTTTTTTTTACAAGATCAACAGTTGTTAATTCTGCTATTTTATCAAGAGAGGAAAAAAACTTCCAAATTTTATTTTATTTTGCTGAAATTCACATTTTCAATATAATCTGTTCACATAATATCCATGTGAACAGATTATATCAGAAATGTAGTGAAATCTAGCCAAAATTATAGAATTTGCAAGGTTGTTTTCTTTCTCTCTTTAAAAAAATAACATAATTTACTCTATTGTTCTTGTAACCAAAACCTTCAATTGTAATTATAAACTATTGTAAACAATTGCAAACATATCTCAGTAGTTTCCAATCTTTAGAAAACACCCCGAGATGAATGTTTCAACTGTTATTCAATTATTTAATATTCCCTTCTCAACGTGAAATAATATTGCCTAACAATACGTTTATACGTTAAGAATAATTATTACAAAGAAATTTTATACATTAACTCAACCTTTATTATTATTTTATTTTAATATATACAATGTTTTCCAAATCAATTATAGACTTACTTGACAAGATTTAATCATATTATGCACTATATTTTTCTCTCTGCCAGTGACCAGGATTTAAGAAATCAGGACAAGAGTCGTTCGGACAAAAAGTCCATTCGAACACATGGCAAAATACAAAAAATCAGGGCAGTTCCAATTTTATTGTAACATCTGACAACCCAAGCATATAATTTTAACGGAGCTCAATGGATACTTTTATTTCTTAATACCAGAAAAATTCTCATTTCGGAACCTTCTGTAAGTTTCATTGATAGACTGAGAGCTTCACATCGAAGGACAATATCATGATTCTGTTTTCGATGCAATATCTATTCACCTTAGCATTGGGGAATATATTTTGTGCATTTACAATAAATGATAAAGATTGAGGGTAGATACGTACAAAATTCTGGTCATGTTTGTAGGACAGAGAAAATTTATGTTTAAGAATTGCTGAAATGCAAGTGTCCTTAGGCTCAACAATGGTCATTTTATATAATATCTATTTAAACCATGGACATTTACAACAATCAAATTTTTTGCTCTTATGAAGTTGTTGCCTAGAATCTAAATACACAAAGGAAAATAAACTGACGACCATAAAAATTTATGGAAGTTCCTTTTTGTATTATCTTAAATAGTATTCAGCAAAGACGTGAGTAAAGTGTTGAATTCATGAAATTTATTAGTTTATGTTGTAATATGTGTATTTTTATACATTTATAGGAGACATTGATACTCGACTGTGAATGTCTTCCACAGAATCACAAGCAGCAACATCTTTGCTTGTAATATAACAAGCAAATAGGTTAGTGATAATCAGGAATGACGTCAATTGTTGTCAACGATATAAAATATTGGTAACTGAGATCAAATTTCATGTGTTATTGTACTTGAAGGAATAGTACAGGAACTCATTGAAATGCAAGTAATGACGTCAAGTACTACATCAAGTAAATACAGAACATTTTGATTCAACTTTTGCGGTATTCCACTCATTGATAGTTTTAAGGTTTCTTCGTATTTGATTTTACCAGACACTTGTCATGAGACTGATAGGGACAAGTTGTATTCTTTATTTTGATTGGTCAATACAGTACATAAAGACGTTGAACGGGGATTCTTCGATGTAGTTTTGCATTGCTGGTCCTGTGTGGATGTTCAAATGTCGAAGTTAGTGCTGCTTGTATATTGGAAAGTATAAAACGTTGGAAAGGAAATTATCCGCTAGTATTATCTCTCTTGCTTTGACCACATTTTCACTGCCTCTAGAACTCACGACTGGGTTCACATATCAGTGAAATTCTTGGAACAGGACGTAGTGGAAACCTTATCATATGGCCCCAATGCGATTAAATCTTCGAGAATTTCATAGAGACGCACTCGCACAACGAACATACACTCCAGAACTTTTTAAAAATATATAAAGAAATGATTACAAGTCCAAAATACGCAGACAAACTGTATATTTTGCTTTGGACAAAATATTTCTTACACGGCTCATTCGGATGTTGTTTGTGAGGAACGGAAATAAAAAAAGCATCAGTATGATTTAACAAGAAATTATTTATTATGTATAATCAAGATATATACAGAGTAGAACATTTCAACTGGTACAAGAAAATATTGTTATTACACATAACGGATACAAACTATTGATTAATATTGTTTTTGCGAGTACATACAACTAACACAACTGATACAAAAAGTGACGTCATACAAAATATTGTAATTGCATACAACTGAAACATAGTATTCAACAAGTCAAGTGATATAAAATAATGAAACAATCTTGCAAGACAAAGTTCGATCGTACAAAGTATTTGTCTGGTACATTGCAACAAGAAAGTAACGTCATACAAAATATTGTAATTATAGGCAAGCGAAATAAATGGCAACTGCTGGTATATTGAACTAATGTTGTCGTCTAATTTTTAGGGTACAAGTCATTGTTTTTAGGTAACTAGTGAGAAACATAGTTGTGGAATACGGAAAACACTGAAGTAGTACAAAATATTTATGTGGTACATTGCAACAAAACAGCGAAATCATATAAAATATTATGATTGCTGTCAGCTGATACATAAAAGTCAACTTGTATAAAATATTTTTCGAATAATGAATTAATGTTGTCGTTTAACTTTTAGGATACAAGTTCTCATTGAAAGGTAACATAATTGTAAAACTTTGTTGTTAATGTTTAGGTGAAATAAGAAAACAATGAAGGAGTACAAAATAATTTTATTGGTGATACTAACGCTGCAGGATAAAAGTTTACTTGTGCAAAAACAGGGAAGACAACTGAAACAAATTATTGAACAAGTCATAGAAAATATTTTGTTGTTTCCATAGAATGAAAACAGTTTTGCAAACTAGTTTTGTGATGTACATTGTTCTAGTGTTAGGACTTGCAGGGATACATATTACTTTTTCAATAGCTACTAAGAAAGTATTAAACCGTTCAGGAAAACAAACTTGAAACGTGAAGAAAATGTGTGACGTGCACAAAAAAGTGTTAATCAAGTTTCGTTTTGTTGATTGCAGACATTTGGATAATAAAATATCAACTCAAAGAAAGAATATTCTGATTTACACTTCCCTATTCAATATTGTAAAGAATTTGGTCATCTAACTTACAGGATACTTATCATTGTAACACAGTATTATACAAGTTGCTGTTGAAAGTTTGTATAAAAATTTGGAACAAATACCAAGTTTACGTTATTTCTTTTCACTTCGAAAATTGCGTGGTAACGTAGCGTAACGATATATATCCCAATACATCTGGTCAGCGTGGGAGCAGTAGACCACCTCCTCCCTCCGGGAGAAACCTCATCCAGTAGTGGATTGAATATGGCTGTGAATTATATATATATATATATATATGTTCAGGCAATTGTTTAGGAGAACGCCTGAGAATGCATTTGAAGATTAAAAGTTATAAAGATGGAGAATTATGATATTTAAGTTATTGTGGAATTCGCATTGTGAAATTCAATGTAGACTAAAATTAATGTAGACGACCTCGCATTATCAACTAAACTCTATCCATGCGATATAATGATAAACACAATACGATATCAGCTAAATCGGTTTCTTAAAAAAACTTACATTCTATTAGAAGCTATAAGAAATAAATGTCCAAAAGAACTATGATGAAAATATACCAAGAGATGGCAGTATATACAAGACAAGTTTAAAATGAAGTAGGATTGTCGTTTAACGATAACAAAGTTTCGGCCTAAACGAAAGTAATACTATAAATTCTACTGAATTGTTGACCAAATAATTCTTTTAATTACATTACACAGTACTTTGTAAATCGCATTGGCTTCTGCTACAAAAGAACTTTGCAAATCTATTTTGACAGCAGCAATGTGTAGGTTATGTTACTGAATATATAACTTCTACATCGAAAAAACTATTTTTTTGTAAGGAAGTGTGTGTGGTAGGTGCACTTTTTCCCTTAATATTTAAAGTATATAGAACGATAAGTAACAGATTTGTTAGAACTTGAGTAGAATTTCGGTCAGGCTCAGTACATACAGGCAAGCAGAAAAGAAGGGAGCAGAATCGCTCAGTTTATGGCAGACTTAGTACTAGCAGCCTTATGCCTGATAGAATTAAACGTCCGTGATCTCTAACGTTACAATTACGGACTTCGAAACGGCACTGAGGAGGGCATCTGTGCATGTGTTGCAGCAGGTCCTACACACTGAGATTTTCCAAGCTTTTCCTGAGTTTCATCAGGTGAATACCAGCATGGTCTCTGATCGCTATCTTCCACCTCCCTGCCTTACGAAGAGTGATCGACGAGGGACGTTATTGCTCAGACCATAGACCATGGCCTACAAAAACAGAGTGGTTGAAATTGTGATTGTAAATCAAATGGTGAATCCCACAAAGCAAACAAGTGAAAGGTTCGTTTGAATTAATTTGAAAACATGTGTAGTTTTTAAGTTAGTGGTATGCAAATATAGCGCGATAATTAACCACAACCAAATGTGTACACAATACATGCAAGATTTGACCAAAATTTGTGTCTAAGCGAGTGCCACATAAAAGTTAGTCATCAAGGAAATAACCGTAGCATACGTAGGGCTGAGTCAGATGAAATTTTTAGTTCTTCGTTTTTGTGAAGAAAAGAAACATATTGTTACCAAGGGTTTGGCAGCATTCTAGATACTCCCCAGGTCGTTCAAAACGATGAAGGTTAGGTTGGATTGGGTTAATGTATATTATTGAGTTTGTCATTTTTAACTGGGCTCTAGTACTTCGAAATCAATTCCGAAATAATGTACTGAACATGGTGATTTTTCCTCAAGGCGGAAGTATTAAAAAAAGCATTCATAGGTTTAAAAACATTTAGTTTGAAGATACTGTGTTGGAAATTATAACGAATTCATCCGTCATTTTATCCATTCCGTCATTCTTTCATTTCTTCATCCATGTAGGCTTATGTGAGCCTAATTCATACGTCTCGCGTATGAAGAGACGAGATATAGAGTAACCAATGAAAATTATTAGCATGACTGGAGCTTTTCATGTATTCATCTACACAATATTCGATTATTTAGGCCTATTATTAATGATTTCATTCATCTGTTTATTTAATCATTCATTCATTACGTAAATGATCGTTATTCATGAAAGTTGTGTTTGAAAAACTATTATATTTGCGGCCCGGTCCCCTGTGTTATTTACAGCGTAAATGACAGCTCAATAAGTCTCGTAAATTTTATTCTCTGAGTCAAAGAGATAAAATACTCAGAAATTTAGATGTATTCGACTATGTTTGGAAATTCGCATTTCATTTCCTATACATTAGAAAAGTTACCAGATTTAAACTTCAAAAAAGAGATCACAAGCATTGCAGTTTGTGCAATAGAGGGCTCTTTTAGTCAGTGTAAACCTCCATACGAAACGGAAAGTAATTCTTACATGATAATAAAAATTAATACTTATTTAAAATACAAATAACATATTTATTTCTACGTTAGTCATATGTTTGCAAATATAAGGATTTAATATAAAAACATGCATGATAAAAACTATGGTGAATATTAGATATATTGCTATATTTAGTATAATAAGAATTGCACTGTCGGCAGTAAATATTCATTCATAAGTTTTAACAGGAAAAACAAAACAAAGATATACTGTAACCATTTAAAAGTGGGAGAACATTTTTTAACTTTTAAGTCATTTCATTTGAAGAATCTCTAAATATTGCCTTGGAACATAAAGCAGTTACCACGACAAGAAATTGATAAACAGGGAATAATAAATATAACACACACAAATCTGTAAAAGTAGCCTGAATTTTTATTTTTTATCTAAGGCCTTTTCGCATCTCTGGCTCAGGCCGGGATGGGTTAGGTAGAGGATGAGGAAGGTACCAGCCACGGCCTTTTAAGGTACTATCATGGCATTCGCTTATGGAAACTGAGGGGAAAACCTCAGTCAGGATAGTAGCCGTGGAGTTCGAACCTACGTGCATCCGCATTGTCACTCTGAAAAATCCGGAACATTACCATCTGGGCCACGAGGGCTGGGTAACAGTAGTCTGAATTGCAATTTATAAGATACAAATAATTTTCCTCATTTCTCTATGAATCATAGCGACTTGTTTGTGAAATATCACACTAGAGCAATTATGAAGAAAAAAGCACAAACCTGCCGCAATTCAAAGAGGAATTCGACATGTCCGAAAATAGGACTTCACCAAACCTTAAATATTAAACCCACTGTTCAAGTCACTATCTATCCGTGTATTTACGAAACCAACTTATAAATGTATTAGAAATACCCATAATACAACATAAACTAATCAATTTCATGAAGTCAACACTTTACTCACGTCTTTGCTGAATACTATTTAAGGTAATACAAAAAGGAACTTATATAAATTTGTATGGTCGTCATTTTATTTTCCGTTGTGTAATTAGATTCTAGGCAACAACTTCATAAGAGCAAAAAATTCGATTGTTGTAAATATCCATGGTTCAAATAGATATTATATAAAATGACCATTGTTGAGCCAAAGGACATATGCATTTCAGCAATTTTTAAACATAAATTTTCTCTGTCCTACAAACATGATCAGACTCTTGTAGGTATGTACCCTCAATCTTTATCATTTATTGTAAATGCACACTCCCCAAAGCTAAGGTGAATAGATATTACATGGAAAATAGAATCATGATATTGTCCTTCGATGTGAAGCTCTCAGTCTATTAATGAAACTTACAGAAGGTTCTGAAATGAGAATTTTTCTGGTATTAAAAAACAAAAGTATCCATTGAGCTCCGTTAAAATTATATGCTTGGGTTGTCAGATGCTACAATGAAATTCTAACCACCCTGAGTTTTTGTATTTTGTCATGCGTCCGAATGGATTTTTGTCGGAACGACTCTTGCCCTGATTTCTTAAATGCTGGTCACTGGCAGAGAGAAGAATATTGTGCATAATATGATTAAATTTTGTCAAGTAAGCCTATAATTGATTTGGAAAACATAGTAGATATTAAAATAAAATAATAATAAAGGTTGAGTTAATGTATAAAATCTTTGTAATAATTATTCTTAACGTATAAACGTATTGTTAGGCAATATTATTTCACGTTGAGAAGGGAATATTAAATAATTGAAAAACAGTTGAAACATTCATGTTCAGGTGTTTTCTAAAGATTGGAAACTACTGAGATATGTTTGCAATTGTTTACAATAGTTTATCATTACAATTGAAGATTTTTGTTTACAAGAACAATAGAGTCAATTATTTTATTTCTTTCAAGAGAGCAAGAAAACACCCTTGCAAATTCTATAATTTTGGCTAGATTTCACTACATTTCTGATATAATCTGTTCACATGGATATTATGTGAACAGATTATATTGAAAATGTGAATTTCAGCAAAATAAAATAAATTTGGAAGGAATTTTTCCTCTGTTGATAAAATAGCAGAATTGACAACTGTTGATCTTTTTAAAAAAAACTTCAAATCTGTCCCGATATTTTGTGTCACTGATGTGGCAACCTTGGATTTCGCATGTGATACCATTTGCTCAATGGAAGATTTGACTGTCCTGCTGAGCTGAGATATTCAATCACAGAAAAAGTTAATGATATGCAGGAGATATTGTGCTTTCGCCTGGCCCCTTCATGATACAACTTTACTACTTCTGTTTCTGAAACATCGATATTATTTATATTTACATCAAATATTCTTTAAACGAGAATAGATGGCAGAAAAAGCGGAGACAATGACCTTTTTTTATGTAGTCTAGACTCCAGATTGGCATGAAATTCAAACAAATTTTGACGGTAATTTTGTGGTCTTACAAAAATATCCATTCCAAAATGTGTTGAGCTCTTATTTGAGTTATAAAAGTTGACGAACAAAATTGTATCAAGAAGATAAATTGAGATGAAAAAACTTTGAAGCATCCAACAGTACTAAATAAGGACAAAAAGAACATAATCGTTAAAGGGCAGGTGAAAACTGAGGAGAACAAAAGAAAATTATCAAAAGAACAAAACTAAAAAGAATGAGGTAAATTTAAATTCAAAACATTTCGAAAACAATACATGAAAAAAGAAGGTCATTAGAACAATCGAATATCCAAGTAGCAATAAAAACAGGTATAAAATTATAAGGAGAAATGGCTTCCAATTATTTTACAAACCCTTTTTTAAACTCAAGCCTGTACGTAATTATATGTAATTGCAGAACAACATACGTTAAGCAAAGAAAAAGATATAAATGAAAGGTAGACCTATAAGATATAAATAAAAGTTATTTTGAATGCTTAAGGCACACTAAAAATAAGGAAAGGATAGCAAGGAATACGAACATATTCTATGGAGAACATCATGCAGAAGGAAACAATAGTAGTTTTGTAAAGATAAGAAAAGACAAAAACAAATTCGTGAAGAATACATATTTTCCTATACATAACGTAAATGAAAATAAAACAGGAACTAATTTTGAACACTAAAGAACATGAAAAGAAATAAAGGAACGAAAACTATCTTTGGAAAACAGAAAGTCTAGATCTCTCCATAATTATGAATTATACCGTAGAACAAAAAAATCAAATTAATAATTCTGTGCAAAGTATTTTATTGAAAATGTTTAAAAGAAGAATAAATTGAAATATTAGACAAATGAATATGAAATGAGTATAGATAATGAATACATTAAAAACGTAATTACATGTCTTCGTATTAAAAATTAACATTAGAAAATGATCATGTTAAAGAAAGGGGAGTAAAAATTGTAATGTGAATTCATGTTTAATACTTTGTAAGAATGCGGTGAAGGTAGGATTCTTGCAGTTCATATGGCAGTGGTTAATATGACAAGTGTCATAGAGGCTTTTCTTTAACTCATAAATATGACTTATGAGTAACCTCCGGGGAATTCCCTCCACCCGAAAGTATGCTTAAAAGAAACAGTGGGTGTGATATGGATCGGAAATGTGAACCCCGAAAGTTTAAAAGTAAGTTGGATCTAACAGACTCTTAAGAAATCATGATGTAGCGTTTGCATTAATCCGTAGTGTGTTAACTGCCACGATCGAATTTTGGTCCTCTAAATCAAATTTAACTACTAACTGCCACGATATTATCTTTATCTTACGTCATGAGCGTGCTCATTCCCACACGTCTGACGTAAACATCCTTGGTTTATCAGACGTCCAAAATTTTATGATAATGTCCCTTTTCCGCCCAAAAATTACGAAAGCTGACTTGATCATGGATCCTCACAGGGGAGGGCAACGGGGAATTTACTGTCTCTTGGATTTTGAGAGTTAAACATATATTTTTTAAACAAAAATAAAATTTTCACCTCGTATACGAAATTTATATTTAATATATTTGTTGTAATGTAAATGAAATACGTATTTATTCATTCATTTACTAGTAGCGGTAGCTTTTAATTCTATAGTTAATTTTACTGATGGTCTTCACGTGATTCTTATTCGCAGTAAATAAAAAATGATAGCTTCTATCAGAGTAGGCCTACGGTATTATATATTTTCGATTTTCATCATGCAAGACCGATAATTGACATTATTTTATAAATCCCAGAGCTCATTATTTTTGCTGTTCACATCATACTTTAACTTTAGTAACCAATAGACTAAACAAAACTACTGTAATTTACATTTCTGGTTGCAACTATCGCTTGTCTATGGAAAAGTGCAGAGTTTAGGCCTAGTGGATAAAGGAATACGGGGTTACGTCCGAATGTGTGCCGCACTGGTACTCTTATGGTTGATTGCTCATCACCCAGGAAGTATGGTTGATTGCTCATCATGGAGGACTGCCCACCTGGACAAAACTTAATGAATACTATCGCTAATATACGAATATTTTCTCCAGTATTCGCTTGCTCTTTATAGCTGACTAGTCCCTGGAGTAGCAAGATTAGTTTTTAATAAATTTTATCAAATTTCATTAACATATTTCTTTTTAACTTTGATCTTTTCCTATATACTTCCAGGTAGATAAATGTATGAATGATGTGGACCATGTCTTTCAAAGAATCATGGAAGATATATGTACTTCTTAATTGTATTTCTTTAATTTAGATTTAGGAGTTATAGCCCAATACCAGAGTACCGTTTCAAAAATGTGTTTGTTTACATTCTCTTTTAAATAGAAAACTCGCTTAGTTAGTCCATATTCTAGGGTTTATTTACCACATAATTTGTATGTGGCGGAACCCTAAATAAAACGTTCAACGCTATAGCTGAAAGTTATAGTTTATACTTAGCATCAATTTTCTATTCCTTTTAGTGAGAAAACTAGCTATGAATCAGTTTCAGTGATCCTCAAATCTTGGAAGACAAGTAGATGTCAGGAGTGTTTTAATGGGACTTAAAGGCATGCAGTACGCACTGTAATTATTCTAGTGTTACTTGCTGCACTCACTAAAAGTTAGTATTAAAAGTTAATTGATTACTTGAGAAACTGGCAAAAAAAAAATACCTAGTAACGTCGAAGCATAAACTAATTTTAAATTTCTCACAGTATTCTAAATCTCAAATTAGCTTTATAGAATCACGAAACGATTCGCTGATACTTTTGTTATGAAACAATTTTCTCTAGATAGGGTTGGAGATAATCTTCAACTCAGTCAAATAATACAATGTTAAATTAGAAGTAATTAGATCTATTCATTAGCTAATGTTGAGTTTTGTAACTGTTCACTTGAGTATAAACATGCAACATCTAAATTTAAACTTTTCAATTCATTACAAAACGAATGACGGAAGTTTTATTATTTTTTTAATTATCAACACAATAAAAGATTTGTTGGAATAATATGAGGTTCAATCATTGAACTAATATCAAACTAATTTAGAAAATAGCTTTTTAATTAATTGGCAAATTATGAGAAATGTTATCAGTTCATCTAATTACAATTCTCTATTTTCAATAACTCAACTGAGCGTGTGTATCTCAGTTTATAAAACGTTAGGTTTGCATTGCAAAGGCCTTCGGTTCGCTACCAGCAACCGATAATCTTAGGCTCTTGCGACTGGTTTCCCCTGTCCTAACCTGACCTGAGATATTATGGCTACCATAAATGAATTAAAACCAACAAATGATTCAAGATTAACACTTACATTAATTTTCAGTTAGTAATTATCTTTATCAGATACTTTTCAATATATAGTATAGGCCTATGTTCGCACTTGAGGAGCAAACTTTCAAAAAGACAATGTCCACTTTTTTTTTTTTTTTTTTTTTTGGCAATTCCGTTTTTATCAGTTTTTATAGCAGCCATGTGAGCTGTATCAGGTACTACAATTATTTCTTTTCTCATAACTGAAGATGCTCGATTGTTTTCAGGATCTAAAAGTACAGATTTGCATCAAAATGGAACAAGTCCGTTTTCCTTATATTCTGTAACAATATTGTCATCATGAGAGAACATATCCACCAACGTAGGCCAAGGAGATTGAGAAATTAATTTCATACGAACACATGCCCAAAATGCTGCCCACCAGCTTGAACTGGTGCTGCCATTTCCTAACCTACTGAGAGAGTATAGTGACGGTACCAACGCCTTGTTGAGTCAAATATATGTACAAAGCAATAAGAAGCGTAAGCTGCACTCTTGGGCATTCCTCTGAACAACTTGGTGACCTTCTATCTGAATGGTCAGCTGTTCTTATTCTTGGTATTTGATTGTGGTTCAATTCGATCCAAATAACGTTAGCTGTTCGTGGACACAATCTCGTAGCTTTTGAGAAGGTATTCGGCATAGTAGAATGGATATTGAAGAACAAATATCAAGATTTAGAGCAGTGAAGAATACGATGGTGCTTATGACAAGTTTCGATCTCTGAAGAAGCTAGTGAAGGACTGAGAGGATTTGGAAGGATTTCCTATAAATGTAAAGAATTTGAAAGCGTACTACAGCAAATTAAGAACATAAGTCAAGCAAAAGAACTATCATTTTATAAATACCAGCTAGAACTTATAGGATTGTCACAAGGATTAAAAGATTATCGCACTACCAGTTAAAAAGTACTCTCGACGAATTTAGGTCAATCGTAAAGGAGAGATAGAGGGAAGATGACACAATCACTCTATCTTCCGTTTCCTTAAACACTATTGTTTTAGTGTTTTATAAGTTTACGCTTCTTTTTCAACAGAGACTTCAACTACTTTTGAAATCTCTAAACCACTTGAACAACATTTTACGCTTGATATGATTGACCATTATAATTTTTGTAGCAACTGACATTTTGTCGTGGTTGTTTCAAATTTTCTTATCGTTCAAGAGTTTTGCCATTTTCATGACCACGACTGTTTAATTAACGAGTTCTCCTTACATGTTTGGCTTCTTCTTGGATTTTTTTTCCACGTTTACCTTAAACTGTAACATGTCCCCGAGTTGCCACCGAAAGGGAACATGTTCAAATTAAATACGTCGAAATCTCTTTACGTAATGGTCACTCAACACGCATATTCCCGGACAATAATGTCTACCTCTATTTACATTATTGGATAATTCGCACAATTAGACAAAATAAATTGAAAGAGTAGAATTCTCCTATAACACACCCCTGCCTGCGAATAGTGATAATCAAGCATCGTAAATTGTTTGAGGCACCATATAAATGATATAATAATCATTTCTGGTTTCTAAAGATGTTTTTAGTGTATTGTAGTGCATCATGCCAGCATATGTACTTATTTGCGATTTAAGTAATGCCACGTATACATTATATATTCTGTTTGATTTGTTTTCTGCCTGCAAACTTGGGAAAAGCAAAGAAACGATCGAAGATAGTTGCGGACTGGGGATAGTTAAACTTTGATAAACTTTATTTTGTATGGGCTATTTTAGTAACTATTGACTGCCGCCTGTCACCATTATACAAGTGCAATGTTTGTCAAAATCTACAAACATCCATGACCCAGGCGGGATTCGAACCTGCAACCTTAGAAACACTCACCTAACGCCTCTAACTGCACTACAACTGGCCTAACGCCTCAGATGACACAACTACTTTCATGGCGTTATTTGTAGGGTAGGAAAATCCCTGGCACCTCATGTGTTTTCCGTGGTACCTCCTGTACCTGTTTTCCTGTATGGAGAGAAAATATTTTCACAAAGTATTTACAAAACAATTCTTTCGTACGCGCCATTGACCTCTACCTAAAAGCGATGATTGGAAGTTCGGAGTCATTAAAAATTTACAGAATATAAGAAGTTTCGAAGTCTAATCCACATGGACAAAATTTTCAGGTCTTTTCTCTTACTCTTGTTATTTTTGAGCGACCCGTTTTCTATGTATGTGTTAATTCTTGCAAATATGTAAACATTATTTACAGCGAGTACTATTTATTATATGCACAGTCCGATATATGTATAACTAAGACATAAATAAAAAAAAACAGGCCGCACAGCGGTAGCAGGTGTAAAACACAGAACTGAAATTTTGTATCCATATTGGTTATGGCTGAGAATGATCGAGGCTAACTTTTGCTCTGGAGATTATCTTTGGAGACTAACCAATCACTCCAGAGTCTTTACGTATAGCTCGTTGCATACCA
Organism: Lepisma saccharinum; assembly: GCA_022664845.1. Taxonomy (NCBI): domain Eukaryota; kingdom Metazoa; phylum Arthropoda; class Insecta; order Zygentoma; family Lepismatidae; genus Lepisma; species Lepisma saccharinum. The sequence goes on from JAGDQP010009288.1 coordinate 36,139, forward strand.
TTGCATGCATACCACAATGTTCGACTGCCAAGTTTTGTTTTGCGGACCTTGGTTACACTGAAAATAAAAATACACCTAGAGTACACATAAAGTTCACAATATGTTCGTTTTAGCACGTTTTTACTGCATAATATTTTTAATATGTGAACTTTTCGTGAAATTAATATGGACTACGCCACATATTTAGTGCATAATATATACACTTCTGGTATACTGGTACACAATTTCTGCACAAAAAATTCATTTAAAATTGGAAAATGTAGTAAAAGTGATCTGAAAATGGAGTGTAGATAACGTGAACTACAGCAAATATGAACTTAATGTGTACAAAATGTGCACCGTGCGCCAGAAGCTAATAAAAAGACACATTGAGCACACTAAAAACTCACATTTTTTTTTGGTCGGTTCACATAAAGTTCATTTTTGGTAAAGTTTTTGTGTGCTTTTTGTGCCAAGAGATTTTCAGTGTAGATACAACTGATTTCCTCGATCCACAGTGCTGTTCAGTGACCTCTATAGACCTTCCTCACAATGTTGGAGTTTTCGATATAATTATATCTGAAGTTAGACATCACAGCAGAGTTCAAAAAATCATTTCTTTTGTGTTTCTTTTTATTTAAATCGATTTTTTTTTTAAATAAAAGAAATGATTTAAATAACTTGCGGCACTGATACATCAGGTACTAAGTTAGTTTGTATTTTACTAATGCCTTAACCAGTAAACACTAAAGTAAAATTCACAAATATGTTATATTTGATACAGAAGATAGCCATGAAAAACGGGCAATTACAACAAATTGTAATTGATTTGAAAAGGAAAGACGATACTTATGGTATCTTTTACAAAGGAAAGTCAACACATAGAAACTTCTACGTTACTTTCGTCAGTACCCGATGAATGAAGGGGTTCCAGAAGTGTTCACACCGAAAAGAAAACAATTTACAATGTTTCTATCTATCACCATTCCTTCTAACATGACGTCTCAGCCTTCCTTCCTTCCTTCCTTTCTGAGTAACTGCAAATTTTATAATCGCTATTGCTTTTTTTCTTTAAGCTGCATCTCTCAAACGAAATGTTCCACGATTTTCGTTTTTAAGATATATTTTAGTTAGAGTTTTCAGCTCTCAAATTTTTACTATCAATTTGGGAACATCTTATGACAATAAATTCCATAAAGTATGAAAGCTATTTTGGAGCCGCGGTCGCTCAGTGGTAGAGCGCTCACCTGAGGTCCGTGGGGTCTCCGATTCGATTCAGGTTCGTGCCCTGTGGAGTTTGCGGTGAAGGAAAATGGTGTGCGAGGGTTTTGGTTCTTTCATTTCCTCCCACTTTCTTCATTAAACCAATTATCCCATCATCCATTCGGTCTAACCCAAATTTGCCTAAAGGACTTAGATAAAATTCAATTCATTGAAAACTATTTAAAACATTGAAATCAGTAGTGGATAGATACATTTGCATTTTCATCCTTCAGCATACAGATAGGTAAACTTTATATTTCCATTAAGAATAAATTATTTCTGAGCAATTTGTATTAACCATAGAATTGCTTTACGTATGAGGTATAACTTAGTGAATTTATGTCCAGTGCTTGGTGTTATTCATTCACACTCACACACTACCTTTTTCGATGGCAAATAACATTCTATCTTCTTGAGATAGTCTTCATCAACCTGTGTAAACACAAAAATTTGGCCTAGTATGGAGTCACCATTAAATAAGATATCTTTGAAATATAGTGCAGAAATTTGTTTCGTTTGTTATGTAATTGCATCTTAAATCATTAAAATTTATTTGTTAAAATAGCCCTTTTGCCATTGCAAGAAGAGCACAATCAGTATGGCTTTCAGGGAAGAAGATCTTTTCAACTCCCTTACCGATGACTCTCTCTCAAACAAAAGTGTTTTTGTTTTACACACGGGACTGATACTCTGAAAGGAGCAAGGAAAAAGAGAATAAAATCCTGTGAGTGGTAAATGGAGCAGAACGCTGAAAAATTGAAAACATGGTATAGGAATAATGAAAGTTATACAAGTGCAGCGAACTGAAACGAATAGCAACGCAGAAGGTACTAAAGAAAGCAAAAATTTCCATTGAATGATTTTTTTAAATAGGCATGTTTGGCGCACTCTGTGGCTTTCGTGTTTGACACCCGATACTTTTGTTACTTTTGAATAGAAGTCCTGAATTGGTGGAGGAACTCAAATCGGAATAATAGCGAGCAACATGCATACAATATGAGAGACACAGAAGAGAAGGTATGCGGGTTTTTTTTTACCCCAATTGGAAAATAAAAAGTTCCAGTTCATCTTGTTACATAACACGCAATATACGTGACACAAACTATATTTATATGTTGTCTCGCACATATTTCGTGTTATACAGAATATTTCGTCTGTGTAAAAATGTTATCTGTAATATTTAAATCCAGCATTCTATGCAATGTTTGAAAAAGTATGAAATAAAGAACTCAATGAAACAAAAAGATTCTCCCATATATAATAATTAATACTTTGCCTACAAATATTATACATTCTATAGAATGCAGGATTGATTACATATATAAAGGATTAGTTCGGGCTTTCTTTATTTTTCAATTTCTTCTCTTCAGAAACCATGAATACTATCTCATATTTCATTATCTGGAAAATACATATTTTTCTAAAGTATGATCTATGATGAAGTGCACAGTTTAGATTCATATTATAGGTCTAAACATAATGAAAATAATACAATGAAGAGATTAATTCTTAAAAATATTGAATATACATAATAATATTCATTTGAAAAATTGGTGTACTTGATCTCTCAAATTGGAATTAAAAATTCTGCTTTCAGGTTTCGCTATCTTAATTCAACTCATTTCACGTATAAGTAAAGAAATTGTGAATATGTAACTAACGAACATAGTTTGCATTTACTTTTTTTAAAAGAATTTATAGCCGAACTTAAACTACATCTTTTTCAATCTTTGATTTGATCTATTTCTGACATTTTGTGATACCATTTACAGTCCTGTATTACAAAGAAAATACGCACATAT
>JAGDQP010009288.1:39582-59789 GCA_022664845.1 Lepisma saccharinum
CTCCTGCGTAGCCTAGTCGGTAGCGCGCTCGACTTCAATGCGAGCGGCCCCTGGTTCGATTCCCGATGGGGGCTCAAATGTTTCGGTGTTGACCCAGCAGCGTGAGGACAATTGGGGGAGCTGCTGTGAATAAAAAACAGTGGCGATCACAGTGAGAGCTTCGGCTCTCCTCTCCCAATCCGTCTGGTCAGCGTGGGAGCAGTAGACCAACTCCTCCCTTCGGGGAGAGGCCTCATCCACTAGTGGATTGAATATGGCTGTGATTTATTATATATATATATAAGCTGGACAAAAATGCATTGTCAAAGCTCTAGGAATGGACAGTTCTCATCAAAATTAACAAGAAATGTGTCTTTGTAATTTGTCGAATTCCGCTTAGTTTCGAAGCCACCAAAGCAAATGCAAGAGGACGATCAGATGTAAATGTGCTTGGAATATTATGCACGTTATATCAACTGAATTCAAACGTCTCTTATTTCTTTCCTTTTCCATTCATAATTATTAATAAGAAGTCTGTTACATTCCCTTGATTTCTACAAAAAAAAAAAAAAAAAACAGTCTTTGTATTTATGGGCTGTTTTAGTAACCAAAAACCTTATCCCATCTTGCTTCCATTAACTTTTTGTTTTGTGCTTTCAAATTACACAAAGTTGATTACCAGCCGGGACTCATACGCGGAACTCTAGCTGTGACTCATGCTCTGACACCTGTGACAACTTGACCACTGCGGTCGTTTATTACCCTATACTGCACTGTTTACATGATTAATCATCGCCATCCAGGTTTGCAATGACATTATCTTTCATTGATAACAAATAAATCAATAGTTCGTTGAATGTATTGCAGTTCGGAGAATAGCTCTGACTTCTGTTGGTTATGCAACAACGCATCTTTTAAAACATTACTTGGGAAATGGAATCTGTGAGATATCGACTTGGTGTAAACGAATTATTGTTACCTGCTGGAAAGTCGCCAAATTCCTACAATTTTTTCAGCCTACCTTTACTTCAGAAAATTTTTGGCAACCCTCTAGTTCTTTAGGGGAATCCCTTGCGTAGCCATTTCGAAATATACATTTTTGGATAGAGCAGGTTGAAAGTCTTTGAGGGTACTTCGACCCCGCAGTTCTACTGTTAATAGTATTGGAAATATCAAGCTCTAAATTTCATCTTCCCACGCTTTCGGCAGCGTGTAGCTCCGAAACAGCGAATTCGACAAATTACAAATACACATTTTCTCTTTATTTTGATGAGAAATTTTTGTTCCGAAAGTTTTAACAATTATTTTTTGTTCACCCTGTATATTCCAAATTAAGAAAAGATATCACATGCTTCCTGTAATAAACCATCATTCAATTGTTACAATGTATCGCAAAAGATACTTAGATTAACGTTGGATAATATATAAAATATTAATGATACATAAACCTGATTATAGCATCAGTAAATTAAAAGTACAAAAATACAAATAATTCTTCATTAAATCATTTTGAGCTTCTCATCATAAAACAAATGCACTCAACCCCTACAGTATGAAATTCCTTTCTTAACAATGTTACTTTTCTTACAAGATCTACAAAATTCAAGAACGTAATGACCTCGGAAGAGCCGAGCGGTTAACGCACTAGCTTTTGCTCGCGTGGTTACGGGTTCAATTACAGCCGGGGTCTATTGAACGAGGTATTTCGGAACCTACTTTACCAAAATTGTAGGTCTATTTCTTAAAAACTCACCAGTTCATTTAGGACGTTAGTAAATCAAGAAATGGTGTGTGACTTATTTATGAAGAAACAAAGGCAGAGCTCAATTACTCGCCTTTTAACTTCGGTATCTTTTTATTTTGGTTATTTTCTTAGTTTGTATTTGATTTTTATTTAGGCTTACTTATTTTCTTAGTGTATTGTAATTATTATGTAGTAGGCTATACCTATAAAATTTGTAATTATTAATAAGGATTAAGTGGTAGCCTTTGTGTCAAATAAGGCCACGAACACTCACGTTTTCCGTTATTTGGTTGATGTAAAGCCTAAACCTGGGAAATTCAAGAGAGCTCAGAATGAAAGACTCCTCATGGAATTTTGGACTATCTGATATAATTAAGTAACAAATTCATAATTCTTTCAGAATCACCATAACAGGAAGTATAGATATCCGAGACGGAATGCTGAGGATTTAATCAAGAGATTATATATTTTAGACTGGAGGTTACTCGAAGATCAGCTACTTCTATGATAGATACTGAAACTGTGACACTAAATGAAGACCCAATAGCTGATGTTTCATAAATGAAAACATAAATAAGCCATTAAGTGCCATTTTTGTGAAAATTGTGCTTTTACAGCAAGAACAATATATTTCGTTAGACCTACAACATATATAAAAATTAAAGTCCAAACATATTGCTTAGTCCTTCTATATGGTGTTTATAAATGACGAGATGTGTTGTTTTCCATAGAAATAAATTTTAAAATACTGTTTTTCTCGTAAGTAGAAAAATGGCACTATTTACTTCAAGTCTTCAAATGTCCTCCTCAATGATAACAGCTGAGTTGAGGTCCAAAATGTGAGATTTAATACTGATACCATATAAACGGATTATAAAGTGAACAATAATGGCCCCAGAATAGATCCTTGTGGAACACCCGTATCAACAAGGATCACTTCGGAAACTTGATATTGCGGAATCTGCAGCGTTACGTGTTGTTTTCTATTTAACAGATACGATCTTAGCCATTTTAACGTGTTATCAGAGAAGTTATAGTATAATAGTTTTGCTGAAAGAACGTCATGATGGACAGGTTCAAATGCTTTTGAGAGCTCCAATAGAACTAATATAACTTGTGCCCGTCATCTACTGCACGCAACACATTATCTGTAATATCTAACGAAGCAGTGGAAGTGTTGTGTGATTTACGAAAGCCAGTTAACTCCCTAGAATTTGATACAAAAATGACATTTCTATCACTGTTCTGTTAGATCTCATATGCATTTAAAGATTTCATTGCGAATTGTAACGTCCGTCCTATTGATGAAGTCATAACCCCTAAACCCGATGCTGAGTTCTTCCGTACCTTTTGTCAGTAATTTAGGGGAAGTAGTACTACATATTGCAACAGTTTTCATATTTTTAAATGTCTAGGTTTATGTCTAATTTCACTGTAGCACATGAGGCAATGGTAGCATCTTAGCATAATTGGCACTAAGGTATTAGCATTATTTCATGCAACCACCCGATTGTAAGAGTACAAAATCACAGCCATTTAGTTATGATTGACTTCACCCTATCTGATCCACTTCACCCCTGTGAACGGTAGGAGTTTTGCCGACAGAAACCGAGACTTTAGAGTGTTAAACCAAATTAGGATGTTAAATTATTAAAATAGTAACCAATAACCATAGTGCCATAATATTTGTGTTTCTGTAGCGACGGGAGAGAATTATTAAAAAAGTTTTACATAGAAATGATTGGTCTGATTGTTGCCAAACGTCATGTAGAGAAGTACACATAGGACTATAACCGTATTAGAATGTTAAACATTTACCGTTTCCGTAATAACGACTCACTCACTTATTAAACATATACTCAATCATTACATAGCAACATTTAACCCAGTTCTAGCCAGACTTGATGTACTGCTTTCAGGAAATATTTTTAATGCTTTAAGCGTATTGGAATATTAAAATATATATCGTTGCTATGGTAACAAGATTAATATATTGCGTACATATTCCATATTGCGTATAAAAAGACTGGAGTAGGGGAGCTGTAAAATTTCATCTGAAAAAGCCGGGGAATGACTTAAGTTTATGGCATACGGACACCTGAGAATTATATTGCCGTATCTCCTATTGAATTTCTATGGTGTCGAATGTAGGAAAATAAAGAATACTGATAAAACTAGGGACTATAAGGGATTTTTAGAATGAAACATTATAGCTCCCCTACTGCAGACTTTTTATATTGGTGCCTTCATTGCTTGGTAATATGAACGATTGAATCCCAAAGGCCGATTATTTAAATCATATTTTATTAAAATATCTCAGTCACATATCTCAGTCACAAATACTCAATCAATCAATTGAGGACAGATTTTTTTTTAAATAATAGGAACCACAAAACTGTGATTTGAAATATCATTCATTGGTGAAACTATTCCATCTAAAAGTGTTGGCATGTTTTTATTTGGATATAATTTTATTGCCTTTTTTATATATTGTATCTCTATGGCAACTTCTATATTGTGTGAGTACTTCGATGGAACGCAACACACTATACTGAATGACATTTTATTTTTACTTTCTCTTACTTTCTTTAGTGGAACAATAATAATTTCATTAGTCGTTAAACAACTAATTACAGTTGTAATAGAATATTCATAAAAAGAGAACGATAATATATAATATTATACAATTCATGTTGTAAATTATAACACTCAAGGCCGTTGCTGTCTTTTCTAAGAAAAAATACATAAGCCTCCGTTTTTGTGTTTGTGTGTGTGTGTTTTTTTTTTTTTTTTTCAAGGCAGCAATTTGTAATACTTCTAACGTCTATTTAAGTAAAAATTACTTTTGTTTAGGTAGTTAAGAAGAAATACAACACAAAATAAACAAACTCTAGATACTGTAAGATTACAAATATTTGTTGGTATGTGAAATATTCCGGCTTACCCAATTCTCAGTGTTGCAAACTTCTAAGAAAATCTTCCATACTGTATCTGCCCCAAACTAAAGTATAGAAATGTTTTTATTAATACAAATCTACACATGCCAATCGATTTATAATAAATTTTTGCATACATGTGCATTAGGTACTGGGACAGGTCATACAGTCACTTCAGGCACAGTAGTTATCACTGTTGCCACCTTTTTTTAAATCTATATTTCATATTTGTTACTGTTATACGTAACCGCATTTATTTACACCAAATTTGACATACATGTACACTTGATGGATGGACCGGCCCGGCCGGAAACTCGAGAATTCCCATGTGGGCCTCCCGCCAGTTATTTTGTCTTGGAAGCGTAGGGTCTTACCGGTCTTCCGAAATTAACCATTTTGACCAGTTGTCAGCGTTGTTATGACCGACAGAAAGGCAGTGCTAAAGTTATAGTATCTTCCGGAGCTACAGTTGTCAGAATTGTCAACCAATTAAAAAACAATGAATTGCTTCATTATCGATAAATGTATCAGCTCCAAACTTGGTACTTACGTGCTGGCACACATCATAGAGGTATTTCAGGTCCCATCGTTAACGGTGTTGTCAATCAATTTTAAAAATTAAATATTTAAAGTTACGGTTCAACATATCTGCACCAAACTTTGAGTACACATATTCGACACAATCGAAATATGCTATGGTCGTCCCTGTACCCAAGCACCCAGTTGTCAGCGTTGTCACCCTATTTTAAAATTCAAATTTTCAAATGGTCTCCATACAGTTATGTGCCGATAACTATTAATATACTTTCAAAAAGGCGCGGGCGGATCAACAGGACATGTCTACATTATGCTATAATTTAAAATAATACTTCTCAGAGCCTTATTGCTACAGATTCATTGGAAGAAACATATATGTAATTGTTTGTTTACAAGAGTATTCATTATGGATTTATACTTTAAATATGCATATCACAAAATATTTTTACATTGCCTGTATCTGTGTATATTTTCACAGAATGGGGAGAGGCTTTGAGCCCGGAGTATGAAGGAGTAATGTTCGTGAGTTTGTACAGTGAAACACAATGGGCTGGATGAATACAAAGAAACAAATTCTTTGTTTTGCAAATTTTGAAGTAATGCTTCGAAGTGAATTAATAAAAAGTGAAGCAAAAGCTCATTATCAACAGGAAGTGAAGCATTTGCTTCTGTTAGTAGTAGCAAAAGCATGTAAAATATAGGGAATATCCATACTAATTGAATCAAATGGTTCTACTTCGTACTCGTGCTGCTTCGAAGCATTTACTTCTGTTTTACTCATCCGACCCAATGTACTAGAAAAAAAATATATATCCCTGCCCTTGAATAGAAGCAGATTATTTTCCGAAGCTGCAGTTAATTGATCTTTGCGTACGGTAGTTATGAAGAAAAATAGATATCTTCCTTGAATAACAACGTTATTAGGAATTAACGTATTGTATATGGGATTGGAGCATATTCCGATAAGAATTCGTAGTTTTTAAGATTATAGTAAAGATGTCTCTGAAGTTGAATTATCTCTAGGAATTTAAATTCTTCCTATAATTCAAAATATTTCTTCAGTTACCTGGAGGTTTATTAGTAATTTATTACAAGCTACACCAAATAACTTCAGTCCATATGTCCTTAGTCAATTCCTTATGTCTGTCAGCGTGAATTTAGAGGAAGCGTAGTAATGTGGCAGTGAATGCATAAATAATTCCATCACTTGCCTAGTAAGGCTGCAGAGAAAAGGTAATAGTAAATTTGGAATGAATGTCTGAGGATTTTAACTTCAATCCTCCTGCTTACCTTGATTATCCTGCAGCGCAAAGCAATAAATACTTGCTGCCTAAAAAAACGACATTTTGAAAAAAAAAAACATAAAAAAGAACTATTTTTACTGAATAAACTTTACAGTGAAAAACTGGTTTACAACACTATATAGAATACGTGTGTAGTTTCACCTACACTATTTTAAAGGCAAACTACTTTCGAGTATATTTTTAATGTATCTTTCACTTCTTTTCTGATTCATACCTCGAATAACTTAAAGTAACATGTTAAAAAAAACTTCATTCCAGAGTACCTATAACTTTCTTGTGACTTACTTAGTCTTACATTGGATCTTTTGCCTTGTATTATAGTCATAGATATGAGTACGCCTTGTGATTTGATCATAGTTTTCTTTTACATACATTAAACTTTGATATACAAATCAGGTTTATCCGCGAACAAAAGTCTATGTTCCATATTAAAAATAGCCGTAGACTTTTGTTCGTGCAGACGCGTCAAATTTTTTTATGGCAGATTCATTATTTTATATTCACTATATATTAGTCCTCACGATTCGCTATCCGACGTACCCTTTCTACATTTAATCGCCTTCTATTGCCATTTAAATACATTTAAAGCATAAGTAACGACGTACCCAAAATAAGTAACCACGTAATAGATGGGGATAGAAAAAGCATAATATGCACAGAGCAATATATGTTTTCCTACAGATGTCTTTAACTTTCGGAGCAGGTATAAAACTCTAGCAAGTTTTATTTTTACATATTCTTTCAGTGTGTCTATTCCAATTTAGTTTGGCATCCATGTATATACCTAAAAGTTTGACAGATTCAATATTATTATTAACATATTCATGATTTAAATTTAAATAGAGTGCAACAGTTTTTGCATCATTCAAAGTTAATTCATTATGCAAAAACCAACTTGGGGATGTTATCATTTTTTCATTTTTTTCCTTGTACAGTAGCGACTTTGTGTTTTCTGCATTTGTAATAAAAGTGGTGTTATCGACACATAAAACAGATTTATGTTGTAAACAACTAGGTAAATCATTCATATATACAACAAAGGACCAAGAACCGAGCCCTGTGGTATTCCAGCTCGTATGATTAGTTCTTCTGATCTTTCATTCTGAATTCTAACAATTGGACATCTATTAGTGAGATACGTCCTAATTAAATTAAATTCATTTTCCTGGACATCATAAAACTTTAATTTTGATACTAGGATATGTGAAGTATCAAACGCTTTACTTAAATCAACTAGAGTAACATATGTATAAGAACGAGATTCATAACCTTTCCTTATTTCTGAAATCGGTTTCAGCTTCTTTTATAGTGGAAAAATCAGTTCTAAATCCACATTGTGACATATTTAAATCATTATTATGTCCAAAAAGCCCTGATTACTGCATTTTGATACACTGTTTTATAACTTTAGAAAAAGATGGTACAAGATAAATCGGACGATAATTATTCGGATCGCTTCTATCTTCTTTTTTATGAATATATTTTAAGTTAATCAGGAAAAGTACCTTCAAGGAGTGACCGATTAACAAGATATTTGTATTATTTGCTTCAGTATAAAATTAGATAATCCATAGTAATCTTCACTGTGAGAGCTTCTGATTAAAAATTGAAGGGGTCCATCAGAGATAGTCATAAGCCACAAAATTGAAATTTTCAAGATTTCCATACATTAACAAACTAGAAGCGAGTCTCCTTCCGTACAGTTAAAGAAGTTACAGGTTTTTTCCACTAGAAGTTATTATAATACACGAATTATTTTCTTGACGTGACCATCAGGTGAGTAACTGGGAAGTAACATAGTCATAAGCCACAAGCAAGATGGCCGAACAAACGACATCGGAGAAACATCTTCTGGGTGAAAATATGAACATTTCTTGCAGTGGAGATGAAAGGGTGAGAGAATAGATTTGGCGGAGAGTAGTTAGTGGTGTTTCCTGGCATCCAACAAGTATCAGTTCATGCTCTGACGAGCATTCTGTAAATAAAAAATAACAATGTTTAATGTAAGATGTGTTCACAATGGCTTATGACTATCTCCTACAAAAATTAATGTGCACGTTTAAACATCAATTTTGAATAGACTGTGCATTCATTAAGTATAATGTCATGTATAAGTGGTCTGTAAAGAAAGCAAATCTCATAGGAACGTGGTTCGGTACTTTTGAAAATCACACAATAGAAGAGTATTGTTATAATTTGTGGCTTGTGAATCTCTCTCTCTCTCTCTCACGTCCAGTACTTGACCCATTTCAGTCATGAATGAAATGCAGTACTCCTATTCCAATGAGCCAAAAGAAGTTGGACGATGTCATACCTCTCATTCCCTTTATACCCCAAATCCATTCGAGGTTCTCCCTCATGTTCAGAGCCAATGATGAAGACATGAAGGGAATCTTTTATCTCGTCTTAAATGGTATGTCATTACCTTGTATTCATATTTCTAATCTTACTGTGCCTTTATGTTTACATATTTATGATAAAACTTTTATCTTCTCAGAAGAAAAAATCATTTTAAGTTACATCCCAACCACGCTCGGCAGATATGGTCACAAGCCACAATCGTACATTTTGCTTATGTTAATTTCTTAAAAATGGGTCAAGGAATGAAAAATTAAGTTCCAAGATTTTACATAGTATACTGAAGTGTTATTCGCATAAAATAAACGCTCTTGCAATTAGTCGCTGATTTACAATTCAATGTCAAACATAAAACTTCGTTTATCTCAAAACGAACATGGTGTGGCTTATGACTATCTCTGCCCGACCCCTTCAATTATATTCAGTATTTCTTCAGGTGTAATATCTACCTATCTAAACACTAAAATATCGTTTTGTGGTATAATTTGACTAAATAAATAGCTTTTATATTCGTTACTATTGTTTCTGTTGTCAGTGCTATAACAGTAGGTAGATCCAGCATGCTGTGCACTATTTAAAATATTATTTAAATTCTTCCGTAGTTATAGTTATAGATTTATTACAAAGAGTATTCTCTACGTCATTTTTAATCACAGACCAAGCAGTTTTGCATTTATTCTGAGAATTGAATAAGAATCCTTCATTAGTTTTTATTTTCGCCAACCTAATTTTCTTCCTGTAAAACTGTCCTTTTTTTTTTTTTTTTTTTTTTTTCCTTATCTGTTATTACCTTATTTCGCTATAACCTAATAACTTTCTGCCTCAATTCGGCCAGTTTCGTTTTATATCAATTTAAATACAGCTTCTTCTGCTTTGACATAGCCTGATTAATAGTTTTAACCTTTCTTAGACAACACTCATTCAACCTATTATTAAGTATATCACACATAAATAACTTACACGATTCAGATACATTATTGCTACTTAAACTTTCATATATATTAAGTTCATTTAGCATTATATCTTAGTAATATTATATTAGTTTTAATAGCAGTCTATAACTTATTTGTTTAGACGTAGTTTTGTCTTTTCGTGAATTAGTAAAAGTAAGCCAGAGACCTCTATGATCTGGTAAGTACAAAAACGTTATACTAAGATAGACCTATCAACGCTAAGTGTAGCAGACTTAAAACATGACTACACGACCGGAAGCTGGCGAGACGCCATTATAAGGGTAAGATCAGTGGCGTAACTAACTGCCTCTGCGCTGCCCGCAACTGTCAATTATAATTGGACGAGATCAAATGAGTTTCGAATAAGGAAATGGATCGTCATTTCACGTCCAAATGCAAAATTACTCGTATTTTTGTTCTTGTTAGATAAAAAAGTACATTTAAATGCTAAATATTTTAGTAATGGCACATTAATGTTTTGTTAATCACAACCTTTTCATAGGTTTTAGTAGAGATTTGTTTAAATTAATTGATGTTTTTATCCAATTACCAAAAAAGTAATGACTCTGATGCTGGAATAGTAAAGAAATAGAGGTGTAGTGGAGCCAGAGCGCTGCCTCGGTACTTTTGCTAGATGCCCCTTTGTATTACTTAACTTGTTTTGCTAACAAGTCAAGTAAAGTTGTTTATTCTTGTAGTAGTATATTGCATTAATATTATCATTGCTATACTGCAAAAGTACATTCTGCATTATTGCAGACGGTTCTTGCCATACTCAGACTTTAACAAACTATTCGTGAATCAAACGTCCCGGTACTAGTTTTTCCTCTACTACACCGCTATAAAGAATCACAAAATAAGTTGATATAAATATGACGTAACCATTCAGGGGGAAATGAAGAGGGAAGGTAATTTTGCTTGAATAAAGCAGACTGTGAGGAAATTACTAATGCTGCATGTGGATCCCTACAGAGTGGCCATAGCCTAGTTGGTAGTACTTGCCTCGCACTCGGAAGGTCCTGTGATAGATCCCAGTGGTAGATCATCCTGACAGATTTTCCTTTCACACCAGCAAATTACGAGATGGTATTCCAGGTCCTTATTGACTCGGTCGCTGATTCTTCACCCTACACCAAGCCAGCACGAGGCATAGATAGCTAGACCAGAAATAAATTCAATGCGCAGTTCTAGAAATATTCCTATTATGCTATTGACAGGGTACAAAAATACAATTAGACTACAACAACCCTCTCATGGTTTTCTGAAATTCACGTTCAATTTAGATAATATTCCTTTTTTTAAAAGTAATCAATTTCGACGAAATTTGGCCGGACGTTTACAAAAAGATTGGTTACTTTCATAAAATACCAGAAACTCATGCTCACCTTATAATAGAGAAATCACATGTACGATTCCCGGTGCCGGCCATCCTTACGGAGGTCACACCAGGCAAATGTGGGATAGTACCTTGAATAAGGGCAAGGTGTATTCCACCCTCTTGTCGTTATTAATATATCCAGTGTAAAATGGACGTAATTGGAGACTGTTAATAAATAAACACAGTTGTAATTCATACATCATTTCCTATGTAATGGAGGATGTACGAAGTATGATGCACCTTCTTGATTACGGCACGAAGTAAGGTGGGGTTGTCAGTCTTGCGCTGGACCGCCTTTACATCCTAAATTGCCCAAGATACGAGACGAGACAAAGAAATGTCTATGGGTAACCAGACGAGGCAGAACGCTCGTAATATATAGCTTATCGAGACACTTTCTGAATAAGACATTTTCGAGACTAAACAACCTCAATCTCGTTCCGTGAGCAATACTACCCAGGAATAAAAATAATATTCTCGTACTCAATTTAGTATCTGAATCTCAGAACACCAGGCATATGCACTGCACTGATGAAAAGTCTCCAGCGTCCTGGCCGGGATATAAACCCCTGCCACCCGATGAGTCGTCAGCCAAAAGTAAAAACAGCAAAATTTCCTAAACGAAATAAGTCCCAGTTCGGAACCCTTCTTCATTTTTCGGTCAGCAAGGATGTCTAAACCATGTTTGGTTACGGTCTAGGCCATTTGCCTCACTACATTGCAAGATTTCTTTGGGTGACTCAGAACTTAAGGGCTAGAGCAGGGTTTCTCCCCAGGTGGGTCACGATATGTGTACAAGGGGGTCGCGAGGTAGGGTAGATATATGAATTTAATTGGGATTTTATAGTAAAACCTAATTAATTTTAAAGAAAATACTTTATTTTGCTTACTCTTTTTATTATTACTAAAAATAATTTAGTTTGTTGACTAGCTTTGGATAATATAATTAGGATATTTATTATAAAATACAGGAAATAAACTGTCACGTTTTCAAATGAAAAGCAAATATACATAAAATAAAATAATTGTGGGTCACCGGCTAGAAAGTATGGGAAAAGAGAGTCGCGGGATGAAAAGGTTGAGAAATGCTGGGCTAGAGAAAGTATCGAATCGCTTATTACTAGTTTCCTGGGCTGCGATGGCTCACCTCTGGTGTGTGGGATCCTCGGTTCGACCCCTTCTCATGTCATGTAGGCTTTGTGGTGAACGAAAACCGTGTGCGTGGGTTTACTCGGAGTGCTCCCGTTTCCTTTAATCTCTTCATTCCATCAATTCACCCATCATCAACCATACGGTATGAATCAAAGTTGTCTAAAGGCGTTAAATAACATTGAAACTTGAGGTTTTAGCCCTGGATGTTTTTAAATCACCGTTCCCCAGGCGTTATTCACATGTTAATTCAAAAGTTACTTATAATGTTTGAACATAGTCAGCACGAGAACTTTTTCTATAAGGATTGTCAGTCTCTTCAGATACTTCTGACAACATGGGGTGATATGAGTGCAACGACCTAATGTACAATGGCGTATGCGAGTTCTTGTACTCGCCTTCCCCCTTTTCACATCACAATCAATTGCACATGGGTTGGAAACTCACTGATTCTGTAAGATTCATGTCGACCTACTTTTAGTGACCCTCAAGTTGAGCGACTCCTTTCCTTAAAATCAACAGTGAGAAACAACGAATACTACAATTTTAAACTTTGTGCAAGATGTAGTAAATTTGATAATGGTTTAAAATGCCAATATTTCTTTTAATCTTTTGTTTATTTTCACGTAATTAATATATATAGAGAGAGAGAGTTAAATTACATACATCAACAATTCATTCAAAATAGAATAACGCAGGTTTGTAAACTGCACACTGACGGTAAATAACGAAATTAAGTTGCATGTACGCCACATAAAAATATTGCAACTCAAACATACAAATAGTTTCTTCATATAACATTAGTCATTCGTACATTAATATAAAACACCGCTACTGATTGGAGAACAAAATTGTTTTTGTCAAATGATATCTGATCATCTTCTTGTGAAGATTAACATTATGACAAGTAGCCTTATGATGAAGTCTTACCTTCATATACTCGCAAACAATTGATCTTACAAGATTAACTATATATATATTTTGCGCCTAACAGTGAAGCCATTACAAAATTTGAGCTGAGTCCATCACAAGTCAAACTAACAATATTTATACCCACCTCATGAAGTTTGAAGAGAGCTAGCTATATTAACCAAATTACACTTTTCAGCAGCAGAAATACTGTCAATCAAAAGATAAGTAACAGGAATTTTCCAAGATACATTCAAACCAACAACCATGAATACCAATACTTGTTTTGCTTCCGAGAAAGAGCTTGATTCTATGCCATTTCCAAAATCGACACATCCTACAAATTTATCACCGTCCCAATCTACTCTTTTCTTAATTGCCATTTCATCAAACATCAAAGCCCCGTAAACAGAAAAATTCACAAGCTTTCGTCCATGTTGCGATCGCTTCAAATGCTTCACTGGAAAAGCCTGGTAAACCACTCACAGTACTATACCACCTTTGAATCGAAGTAACATGTGGCAGACAAGAGTTAAAGGAATTTCTAACATAATTATACGCAGCTGGTGAATAATAGTACAAAGTAAGAGCAAACTTTTTAAGTTCGTTATACTGCAAGTTCTTTGGAGAGTCAAATATTGTCAATAGCTCAAGGTAATATTAGGAAAACTTTGAGATAAAATTAAATATGTACTTTCGTTTACTAACATTCGGTCCCTCAAATCCTTCAACAGACATGACAGAGTTTGAAGTTTGCCAGTCATCCGTTTAAACTTTCTTGTCAAGCTGTAGCACTCACGTTTTAGGGTTGAAATCTTCTCGTCCTTCTGAGATACTATTAAACTATATTGTATTTTTAACTTCCGTGGATTTCCGTGTTCGCTGTGGTTGTGATCATGTTTAACAGAATAGCTTCTCTCTTCTTCCTGAGTAAAATCTTGTTCCACTGACTTATCCAACTCAACATTAACGGAAGTGCAAGGAGTGGCTGCGCTTCGCTCTGTTGGTGTGGTACGTATCCTTATGTTCTGTAACAAAAATTAAAACACAATATTTAAATAAAACATCAAGAAATAAAACAAAATACTAACTTAAAATAACAACTCTGTTACTTAAAATATTAAGAATTGCCTCCAACATTTATTTATTTGAGTTAAAAGAAGAGAAAAGATCTTTTTTACCTTCCATGATGATGAATTATTGTTTAATTTTATTTATGACTTTTAAGCATCGATTTACAGTTGCGTTATAGAAAGCTTCGCGTATAGAAACATCTTTAAATCAACACATATTCGTTTCCTTTAACGAATTAGTTGGCCAATCATATCATGCAGTAATTTAATCAAAATTACCAGCAACCGCTCTAAAATAGCATTATTAAGGCTAATTCACACATACGGTGCCGTGCTCCGCCCGTGTCGTGGTTCTTGAAGTTTCTTTTCAGACTGTGACATTGAAAATTGAGTTGTCTTTTTTAATTCTCACATGACGTGTCATGCCCATGCAGTTCCCCTGTCATGCCATGACAGTGCCGTTTTGACAAGAAATCATCCAGGTAGCAGATTGATGGCCGCGATCCTTCGGCTTTCCTCAGAATACACGAAGCGATACGAAATTGGCAAGAAACCAAATCACTAGGCTTTGGTTGAGGTTATTGTTGAGCGAGGCTGTGTGTCAAAAATGAATGTAGCGCAATTGATAATGTTGGTGCGAGAGCACGAATGCTCAAGTCTCGCAAAAATAGGGAACGGCACCAAAGAACTGAATAGAGATGACTCCATCAACGAATACAATTAAAATTTATTTTTGTGAAGTAGGCCTACAGTGGAAACCATGTTTAAAAAATACAAACCACGAACTCTACCTCCTAAGAGGGGTATAGCTGACTGTCACGCCCATACGAAGCATTGGCTAAAATGATTATTTGCAGAATTTCTTTCACAGGGTGTTTCCGGGGGTATTATCCCCAGACTAAATCAATTAAGCCCTTCAACTAAAAACGACAAACAGTATGACAACAATGGTTTATTCATTATTCTACTCGAATTTATTAATTTCAGTAGATAAACTAACAAAAACTAACCTTCGCTGTTTTGAGCAATCTGGGAACAAGTACAAATTAACTAGTACAGTAGAAGTCCGATAATCCGGCACGTTCGGGACCGACCCGGTACCGGATTATCGAAAATGCCGGACTATCGGGCGGTACCTCTTACTACTGGTATAGGCTAAGCTGTACAGCGAAAACAATGTACTGAACCTGTGTGTGGTGACAGCCGATTAAAGACGGGTTTATTTACACTAGTGTGTTCACTATTATATTAATACAAGTACATAAACTTGTTTATACTTGTAGAATAGTCTTTAAGTGCTGCCCCGAATTGTTTAATCCGTGTAATTATGTGAAGATTATTTGAGCTAATTCTAAGGTTCTAGTAATTCTAAAGTTAACAAAATGTTTACAAATTAGCTACTTTTAGCCGTTTTTAATTTCGCTTAAATGTTAGATTAGATTGCAAGTAATCTACATAAAACCTGAAGTTTTTGCACGCACTAAAGTTCAATGAATGATGAGGGTTGTTGGATTGTCACGTTTGGAGAGAAGTAAAATTTAACTTTCAGGTCAAATTTCGTACCTTTACCCCCAAAATTCCTACTTACAATGAATATTTAAATCTGTGCAGATGTACAGAATAATGTAAGTTTCCCAGCCCAAAGCCTAGTACTTCAATGTTCAGTACGATATGCTTTAATTGAAATTAGAATTTTAGGTTTGATTCCAGGTTAAAATCCTATAATCAAAGGATTTTTCCTGGAATCAACCCTAAAATTGTATCGTACTGAACATTGAAGTACTAGGCTTTGGGCTGGGAAACTTATATTATTCTGTTCATCTTCACAGATTCAAATATTCGTTGTAAGTAGGGATTTTTGGGAAAGGTACGAAATTTGTCCTGAAGGTTCAATTTTGCTTCTCTATAAACGTTGTATAAACGTTTTGTTGAATCAAAGTCAATGCGAAAATTAAGTTGCGGAAAAGGTTTAATTCAACGTCTTTAAAACGTGTATTAAACTTTAAATTCAATGTTAGATCAACATTTCTTAGAATAATAATTCAATAGTTGCATAAACGTGGAATCAACGTAAATTCAACCAAAATTCAACATTTATTAAACATTTAAGGAAAAGTTAAATAAACGTTTATTTAACGTGATTGTGCTGTGTGGGTTCTTTCCGTTGAAGATTATAGGTATTTCACACTTATGATTCTACGTAAATGTGAATCGATTCTCTGACAAATGCTGAAACGGAATCGAATCACCGATACTTGCAAAAGTGAATCGGAATTGTGAAATACTTCTAACCCTAAAAGGAAAGAAGTTACCCCCATATTATAAGTTTCATGATCCTCTCTAATTGGGGCACATACTACAATAACTTGATGTAATAGCCTAACGTAAGATTAAGCTAACCTACAGACGACTCTAAGTGCATTGATTAAGTTATCATATGCGTAACTAATGTAGCCTTAACCCAAAGGTAATAAAGTTACAAATAACTAAAAGTAGATATTTTACTCTTTTGTAAAGAAATAAGCTTACTGTCTTGTTTAACAAGTATTTGTGATTAGTATTTCATGGTTGTTTTAAAAGTTGTTTTATCAGAACAAACTCTAGATATTTTCCCGAATGTCATAATGAACTATATTAACCCAACTTCCCACATACCTAACCAAAAGGCAAGTTAAAGGAAACTTGAAGCAACTTTATTACGTTCCTACCTCAATTAATATGTTGAACCTAACCTAAAATATAGTTACTGACAGAATGATGCGGGAGAATAGCTAAAGTCCAACATATTTAGTGACATATTATATTTCTAAAGCATTTTGCCACATCTGCTATAACCAGTATTTATTTCAGGCATCTCTCCGGGGGAATGTACCGCTCTCCCGGGCAAAATTGCAGTTTACTATTTATCCTACTATTGTAATGCTAATTCTACAAGTAATGCTCTCCCGGTTCTCTGAATTCCCCCCCCCCCCCGGAACAAATTTTCTGAACGAAAGCCTGGCTATAACTTCGAAGTCAACTACAACGTAATATTTTTTACCTGTAAGATAACGTAGAAATTATGTTTACATTTATAATTCTTCAATTAAAATTAGAACTTCGATAGGCAATATTACTTTTGATTTTTTTTTTTCATAATTTGATTATCTAGGTAGCCTTGGTATCACCCACTAAAAGCACCCTTTCTCTACTTTCACCCCCTCTAAAGATTTAAAATACCCTAAAACATTTGTCTGAAGTAAACACTGATTATTGTTGTGTACAAAGACAAAAATAGGAATAAATAATATTCCTAATACAAGCACTAGTGTTTGTTTTACTATTTCTAATGTAAATTAACCTGACTTTGAATTACCTGAAGGCAGTTATGTACGAGGTGTTGCCCGAATTAAAGGCGATAGTGTTTGTTTTTGCAGTGTACCCCAAATCGAAAAGATATTTTTTCACAATCTATTTAGTATAGACAGAGAACTTGCATGGAGATTAAGGGCATAGTGGTGAAATCTTAAATTTAATAACTACAGTAAATCGAGCCTAGTTCACAAATTTACCTTTTTCAAGTGTTTTGGAAGATCAAATATTGTAGGCACAGCATCGTCCTTTAACCTTCGTCTGTTAATGTAATTGTTTAGAAAACATTTCTCTTCAAAATGAGCTGAACAAACAACACTTGTTGGACTCGGCTGGAAGTTCTTCCTTAATAGCGCCAGAAGCCATTCTTTCAGAAGTTTGGCATTGCTGAAGGGGAACCTAGAATCAAACATGACAATGCATATTCCTCAAGGTTCACCATTGAAGCATGTACAATATATTTCATAATTCAATATCGATTGCAAGTTTCAATGAGCTATTTTATTCATGAACTATTTATCTTGAGAAACAACTAACATAGTAAGGAAATCACTTCTACGAGGATAAATTGTCTTATTTTTATCAATCAATGAATAATGAAAAATAATAATATACTCCAGCTGGATACATTTCCCAAAATTATTTGCAAGGAAACGGGTAGTTTAAAGCGCCCTTTGGCAAAATATGGTTTAACAACTGGTTGCACAATAGCTACACTTTTTATAAGGATGAAGTCGAAAACAAGTGAGACATCTTTTCTGCACAACTCCTGTCTGTGTAAGAAAAATAGTCCATTTTATTAGATACACTCCAGAAAAAAATCATTATTAGAAAAGCGTACTTGTTCTCTATAAATAAGGTGTTAATTTCTTGCTTCGTTTAATTGTATATTTCTAGCCTTGGTCCACTTTAATATATGGTCAGCAAAATTTTAAAATTTAAACTATAAATATAATATTACAGTGTTGAAACGCAAAATGTAACGAAGTTTCAAACCCTGGAAGTGTGAAATGAGCAAATGGAGAGAGTGTTAAACGTCATGTACATCGCGTATCATGAAAAGAAATTACCAAATCTGGTGCTAAGTAATATGTCTCAACAATCCGTAATTTTTGTAACAAAATACGTCATTCATAACACGATACCAAGCGTAAAAACAGAGCAAGAACCAAAAATTTGGTCCATACTGGTTTAGACTGGAAGTGGACGAACGAGACTAAGAGCCATCGCATTGCGCGGGCTACTAAAGGAATACTTGAGAAGCGCTTGACTATTTTGTAATGATTAATGTCTATTTTATGTTATCAACAAATGAAAATATACGTCTTTTATATTTCGATAGTGGCCTACTGAAAGCTAATATTTCCTGTCAAAAGGGTGGTAATTCCTTCCATCTAAACAATAATAACAACTACATTAACAAAACGTTTTTTCCGTGTAAAATTCGGTGTCGTGGAAAATGAACTCGTTGCAAATGGCAGTTCTCAGCTTATTATACGAACGGCACTTCACACAGTGGTATACAGTATCTGAATTAAGTGACACCCATCAAAAGTATTCGACATAATTTAAGCATTTAATCAAAGCATTACTAATTCCCTACTGTGTTTGATCTCCCAATACCGATATTTGTTATTCGTGCATGACTGTTGTATATGTTCGCGTAATGTCCGCACTTTTTTTTTTACTAAAATTGTGACATCAAAGTACGGGTGCGAACGTTACGCGGGTCGTTCAAAAAATCGTGGATCTTTTCGTCACTGATTTTCTATATGAATGCACTTCGAACTTCCTATGTAATCAGAGAAAAGTGTGCAGGGTAAACCTGTTTGGACTGCCTTTTGTTTCTATCTGCTGAGTGAATTGCTGGAGCCGTTGTTATGACTGAAGGACACCTGCACGAGAACGTAAGGGAATGCAAACAAAAATAACAGTACCAATACTCATACTTTATATTTTAAGTAGAGGAAATCTGATATTTTTAGAGTGCGGATATTAAGCGGGTCAATTTCTTTCTTTTAAAAAATACCTCTAAAGTTCGGGTGCGGATATTACGTGAGCGCGAACATTACGCGATTGTATACGGTAGTTATGGGGTCAACTAAGTTAATTAATACTACATTCACTTTATAAGTATTAAATAATTTTAGCCATTACTACTTGTCTTCACTGATTTAATAACAAATCAACCATCTTAAATTTTGCATAAATTACTATTGGGTTAGTTTTACATTGTGCTTGATTAGATGACATCAAACATATTATAAACCATTTAAATTACCAGTTAAAGTGTTATTAGGCCTATTTGGTTAATAAAATCTCTTTCAGAATAATTGGGTTTCAATACTTCCGATTCACTGCTCAAGTATCGGTGATTTGAATCTGTGACATCACATATTCAAATCAGCAATTCTTGGAGCAGTGAATCGGAGCTGTGAACCGTATACGCGTCAAACTATTTGTGTTCCTTATCTACTCCAAACTTCCGCCAGCTACTGACCAATATTATACTCCCTACACCACTCGTTTTTTTTTT